>ML417281.1:0-26397 GCA_005239525.1 Nicotiana knightiana | reverse complement strand
GTATTGGGCCATCAAGAAGTTAAACATGAACCTTGAAGCCGCGGGTGAGAAAAGAATGTTGCAGTTGGATGAATTGGATGAGTTCAGATTGCACTCATATGAAAATGCCAAACTTTAGAAAGAAAATACCAAGAGATGGCATGGCAAACATATACATCCGCGTCATTTTGAGCCGGGCCAACAGGTACTATTATTCAATTCTAGGCTTAGACTGTTTCCTGGAAAGCTGAAATCGAGATGGTCAGGCCCGTTTGAAATAGTGAGAGTCACTCCATATGGTGCACTTGAATTGCGAGCTATACATGGTGAAAGAACATTTTTAGTGAATGGGCATAGAGTCAAACATTATTGGGGTGGTACCATAAATCGTGAGAAGACCAAAGTCGTGCTCGCTGATGACTGAGGCGAGGTTCTGCGTCATACCGCGACGTTAAATCAGGCGCTTCATAGGAGGCAACCTATTGACTAGTTGTAATCGTCGTGCCACGACATTAACTAAGGCGCTTATTGGGAGGCAACCCAATACTTAGTTAAATCTTAACATAGCTTGAAGAATTTCATATAATTATAGGTACTAACGAGCTTGTGAGTGCATTCAAGTGAAAGGAGCAGTGTTCGTGCATGACGGAAGGTGAGACGAAGGCCAGGGGTACCTGGCGTGTCAGCTCTAACGCCAGGGTAGGCTGGGTGTTTCAGCTCTAACGTCTGGCTAACGCCAGGATAGGCTGGGCGTTTCAGCTCTAACGCCTAGCTAACGCTAGGGTAGGCTGGGCGTTTCAGCTCTAACGCCAAGGTAGGCTGGGCGTTTCAGCTCTAATGGCGTTTCAGCTCTAACGCCTGGCTAACGCCAGGGTAGGCTGGGCGTTTGGCATCCAACGCCTGGCTAACGCCAGAGGGTCCGGGATTTAAGACTAAAACGCATGCCGAACGCCAGGTAAGTATCTTCTTCTAATTTTTTTCATCTCCCATCTCCCTCTCAAGCAAGAGTTTGCTCCCAAGAACACAAACAACTTACACAAACAACGAATTGCTCTCACACTCACACTACAACACATAGATTACACCCACATCAACTCTACACCCACAACACACACATAAACACATCTGCACACCCACAGCACACACAAGTCTGCACAGGTTCAATTTCGGGGCTCACCTCATCAAATTAACACTCATCAATCGTTGAGGTATGATTTTATCCCTATTCTGTGTAAATTCGACTTGGGTGTTACAATTATATATGGTGTAACCATGATTCATGGTGGTTCCTTATGGGTTTATGAATTTCATGGTCATATGGTATGATGTTTTGCATCCCAATCCCCGAAAACCTCTAGGAATGGGATGCATTTGTTAAACTAAGTGGTATTATGGAAACCCACCCAGATGTGGGTACATGAGGCAATCCCTAAATTCCATAAGAGCTCTCCCACGCCAAGAGCTCGATATAATGCCTCAATGGAAATACATATCCCATTTGGAGTCCGAGTCTCCGGGAAACATCCCGCTAGTATCATGCATTGTCAATTCCATGAAATGTTAAGTGTTAAGAGGCTCACGAGAAATCCTTCGGGTCAATTATTCATTAACGTACCAAGGTGAAGTCTGAGTGAACTTTGGAAAGCTTTTGTGCACACTTTGTGACACCCACTAACTACTGATCATATGTGTAGGAAAAATAATGCTACCTAGAAGATCCACTGGCAAGAGGAAGGCCACGTCGTTGGCCCCAACTAAAAGCAAAGAAAAACCCCCACAACCCCAAAAGAAAAGAAAGGGGGGGGGATGCTACTTCCAGTATAACTGGTGAGGAAGCAGTAGATGCTGTCGCTGCTATGAGACAGCGACCCACTGGTGAAGGGGAATATGGTCTCACCAGCATACTAGTGCAATCCAGGAAATGGTATGCACGCTGCAAACCCAAGCATGTTCACCCTGAAGGGGCCATTAAGGAAGGGAGTCTAAGATCAAAATTCCCAGCGATTTGGCGGAGCATCCATGAGTTGGGGCTGGGATATGTGTTCAGACACAATGGTGACATCAACCTCAACTTAGTCCGAGAATTCTACGCAGGGTTTGACCCTAAGGAAAAGAACGGATTGGTGCCAATTCGTGGGCACTTGGTAGATTTTTCGGCCAAGGCCATTTGTGACTTCCTAGGTGCACCAAATGTTCCGGTGGAGCCTCTAGTGCAATTCATCCGCCAGACCAATTATAAAGAGGTGAGGTACACACTTTGTGGGGTTGCTTCCACAACTGCTTGGATTCGGGATAGAGCCACAAATCGCCATAAAAGATTTCCAAAGAAGAAAATGAAAGCTGAGACCCAAGTGTGGCTTAAAGTGATTAATGCACGAATACTACCATGCAACCATGACACCTTAATCAGCCGAGAGAGGATTTGTGTGCTCTACTTCCTCATGACAGGGCAGAGGGTAAATGTGGGTCAGCTAATGCGCTATCAAATGGGGTTGGTGCATTCGAGCAATAGAATTGATCGAATACCATTCCCAAATTTCATAACTCAGTTCCTGCTAAATGAGAATGTGGCGGTTGAGCCCAACTTTGACCATACCATTGATCAATTCCAACGAGAGATTGACATCTCTGGCCTAAGACTGACCAATGCTTAGCGCAATGTGCGGGATGACAATTTCATGGCCCATCTTTATGGGATGATGGATTTGCAGTTGCGAATAGGAGGTCGGCCAGCGTCAGTTGATGATAGAGTTGAATTGGATCACATGTACCCGCTAAATGCTCATGCGCTGCAGATGATTGGAGCGGGTGAGGGATACAGGCTCCCTGCTGATGAGGATATCAACACTCCTGACGACTCTTGTACCTCGCTTCTTTTACTGCTTTTGTCTCTATATGATGCACTGGGGACAGTGCATGGATTAAGTGTGGGGTGTGTATGTTGTTGTATTATGTTGTACTTACGAATTGTGAAATGTATGTGGGTTTGTATTGTAGTTTTGTATTCATAATAGTAAATGATTTTCTTTCTTTTAAGTTTTTTGTAGTTGTTTTAAATATATTTAAAAAAAATTTGGACTTTTCCCGACAATGGACCTCTTAGATAGCTCTCTTGAGGGAAGTAAGTCTAAAGAAAATACGAAAAAGATTTTTTTTTTTAGGTAGTGTAGTAATTCCCCCTTGGTTTTTCTTTGTACACGGTTCTTTTCCAAGGGTGTAACTTGAACCGGGTAATTTTTAAATTAAGTTTATTTTTGTTTTTAGAGAAGTTAGGAAGAAACTGAGTAAATTAGAGATACCCCATGACATGTTTGATGCCGACATATTAGGTTATGACATACATTCTATTTTCTCTTATATTTGGTTTGACATGTGATGCCTGAATAAAAATAAATAGCCTATCTTGTGACGCCTTAGCTCAGTTGTTTGACTTGTATGCTACATAGTGTAATATTGCTTAATTCTCTCAATTTTGTGTGCTTGCTTGACTTGAGAGTTGAATAAAACCGTTGTGATTGAGTCATGTGCAATGTGTGAGTGAGGTTTAGTGATTGTCTATGCTATCCTTGTAGTCTAGAACTTGCCCCGTGTGTTAATCGAAGCGAAATTGTAGGTTGTGCTAGTCTAGGAGATGACGTAGGAATTTTCTTGCTTGATCATGGATGTGCTGGTCACATAAGAATTACATTTTCCATTGCTAGCCCCTTTGAGCCGTATTGACATTTTCTTTGGTACCCACATTACAAGCCGTACCCCTATTTTGTTCTTAAATTGAGATTTTTTGCACCTTTTCTTCCTAAGGCACTTAGACGCTAAAAGAAGTAAGGTGAGATATTGGGGATTAACTTTGGGTGGAGCCATGGAAAGACTTGTTAGTGCACTAAAAAAAAATTGTATTCAAGAATCACTAGCCATTGAATCTTCATATATGGAGCGTGTGTAGGAAAGAAAAAAAAATAGATATGTACAAAAAGATACACACCTCCAAATTTTATTAGTTGTTCTAGTGAGAATATAGAAGTGCTTAATTGAAAAAGGGCTATGTTGAATATGAATTGTGGCAAGGGAATTGGTTGAGAAGAATGTGTGTTGATTTGTGAAAGTAGTGTATTAAAGTGCTTAGGAGGGTTAGCCACTATTCCTAAATATATCCTACCCGTCCCTTAGCCTACATTACAACCTTAAAAGTCCTAATTGATCCTAGATTTGGCTAACTTGAATTAGTGGAGATCTACACTACGGGCAAGCTTATGGTACGACCACGGGATGCATATGAATTCTTTGTGAGAGTGAGTGAATTTGTTCAATTGTGTGATGTCCTTAAATAATGCTCAAAAGCATATTTGAATGTATGGACTAGTTATATTCACTCTTTTATGTTGGTGAGGGCACATGATCTCGTGAACGATTGGTAATATTGTAATTTTCTTGTTGCGTAGGTGCATGAATTGAGAGGGCTTAGTAGTTGCAAGTCGACTCTTGAGGTTGGGTGGTTGCAATTAGGTTGTTGGTATGATTGATTGAATTGTTATACTTGGGCATGTTTAAAGAAGGGAAAGAATGTGAAATTTTGTATGTTCATACTTGATTGCCGGTATCGATCATAGTTAAGGGGGTAATGTGTGTGATTGAAAAGTAAAAATACTCCTTGTTAATGAAATATGTACGTGTTAAAGGATATTTCTCGAGANCACGTTATATGTGCATAATGGAGTCTATTTCATGTGTAGGTGAATTGGAGATGGAAACCGAGCTAAATGGGTGCATAAACATTGAAAATACGCTCAAGAGTCGAAAAGGAGTGACCCGGGCAATACCCGAGCGTTTGGCCCCTAAAGCCAGACATGCCCAGGCGTTAAAGGGCCTTTGACCCTTAAGGCCAAGGTGACCCTGGTGTTATCCAGGCGTAAGACCCTTAACACCAGGCCTGCCCTGGCGTTAAAGGGGCGTTTTGGGCTTAACGCCTGGGTACCTGGTCCAGTCAACTCCGAGTTTTAAAGGTTTTTAAGTGTTTCCCGGTTAGAATAGAAGTCTCCTACACGTTTAGGGTTTATCCCAAACGTATAAATAGACCCAATAACATAACTTTGGAGGAGGATGCCATTTTTGGAGAGAATATACACACAAGATCATTGAAGAAGCAAAGGATTATCAGTTTTCTTCATCTTAATCTAGTATTTTCCATTGATGCAAAGACTTATGCAATTGTTTAATTCTAGTATGAGTGGCTAAACACCCATTGTTCTAGGGTTGTGGTTTAGCCATGAATATTGTTATTCGATATTAACTTAACCTTAATTTTAATTCACTCAATATATGGTTGTTTCTTCAATTCTGCGTTTAATTACTTAATTGTTTGGCCATCAATTAGGTTCTATATACTATCTATGTTATTCTTGGGAAAGTCGTATATAGATTAGAGAAGAATTGAAGANTTAATCTATTGAGAATAGGCGAGTAGTACTTCGAGAGAAGGCTACGAGAGCAATTATCGATTAATTAAAAACCATGAGTGAATTATATGAAAGAGAGAGTTAATTAGAATGCAATATGAATGGTGAATTGATCACAACCCTGGAATATTTGTCTCTATTGAATACACAACAATATTCTTGTTACTTGATAATTAGTTCATATAATCGTAGTATAAATCAGTTATATTCTTGAATTTTATTTTGGCTCGATTAAATAGCAATTAGAGTGATTCAATAAGTAGTTTAAGCAAGTCCATGTGAGTTCGACATTCGATTTAACATTATATTACTTGCTACGACCAAGTATACTTGCGTGTGCGATTTGGGACCAACAGTTTCCTTTAATTCTACCACAACAACCATTAGATCGTCTTTTTCATGTTCTATACTTGCAATTTTCTCATCTAAGGCATCCTTTCATTTTTCAGGTTCTCTATTGTTTCTTTTAAATCAACTACAACGACTACTAGGTCATCTCTGGTTTGTTCAGCTTCTCTTAGTTCCATAGTTAAAGCATCTTTATCATTTATAAGACTATGGTAAGCATCAATTAACACATATTCTAATGACATGAGCTTTTTAGGAGAGTAAGATTTCAGATTTCTCTGAACATCCAGAAAATTTACCTCATCATTGTCGTCGTCAGATTGATCCATCAACGCAAAAATTGAGTCATACTCAGTTTCTTCACTTTCCACTGCCATCATTGAACTGTCACCATGATCATTTTCTTCTTCAAACTCACTGGAGGAGTCTCCCCATGCAGCAAGAGCTTGCCTCACAACATTGTCAACGATATTTTTTATCTTGAAATGTTTATCAGGAATCGGGTTCCTCTTGGCTGCCTTGTCTGAGTTGTGCTTGAATTGATATTGCTTTAGGAGAGGACAATACTTGATGAAGTGTCCTGGCTTGCCACATTTATGACAAAGATCATAATTTTTTGACTTGCTAGAACTGCCCCTTGTTGGAATACCTCCATTCCTGCGAACCATTTTCTGAAATCTTCTTGTCAGGTATGCCATATCACCATCTTCACCACTGGAATAATTGCTATCTGTCTTAAGGAGTATGTTCTTTTCTATTTTGGGATCTCTTCTTTCACTTTACTTTTTGTTCTTCATTTCATAAGTCTTCAAGTGTCCAACAAACTCATGTATGGTCAGTGTCTTCAAATCCTTCGCCTCAGTGATGGCGTTTACTTTGCTTTCCCAAGAACTCGGCAGTACATAAAGGATTTTTCTGACGAACTTGTTTCTAGGAATGATTTCACCAAGAGAGTGAAGCTCATTAATGATGGAGGTGAATTGAGTGTGCATATCTTGGACGGATTCATCATCCTTCATCCTGAAGAGCTCATATTCAGTGGTGAGCATGTCGATTTTGGATTGCTTCACCTACGTTGTTCCCTTTGAGCTTTCTACAAAGCTTCGTAGATTTCTTTTGATGGTTGACATGCCTATATCCTGTTGTATTCATCAGGACCTATGCCACACACAAGAATTTTCTTTGCACGAAAATTCTTCTCTATGGCCTTTCGATCAACATCATTTAATTCCTTCCTCGTCTTAGGAATGGCTATAGCTGGATCTCCAAGATTCTTGGTAGGGACAAAGGGTCTGTCACAGATGACATCCCATAGCTCAGAGTCCTCATCCATGATGAGTCATGCATCCTAGTCTTCCACCACCCATAGTACTGACCATTGAACCTAGGTGGCCTGTAATAGACTGACCTTCTTCAAAGTTTGGTGGAGCAACCATGAGGATCCTTTCTAGATGTTAGCCTGATAGAAAGAACCTACTCTGATACCAACTGATAAAATTCGAGGGTCCACCAAGCTATATAGAGACCAGGTTCCCTATTAGTTTCCACAGATCACACACACACATACACAACAGAATGTTAATAAAACTGAGAGTTTTTACGTGGAAAATTCTCAGCTCAACGGGATTAAAAACCATGACCTACACTTGCAGGATTTCAACTTAACTACTGATAAACTTTCAGACTAAAACCTATGTAACCTAGGAATTAAATACTTAATCCCTCACTAACTTGTAACACACCTATTACAAGCCACTTTGTAATACCCCTTATTACAAAAACTTCACGACATGACTAACTCTAGTCAAGATACAAACACTGAAGTTTATGATTTAGAAGAGTTTCCTAATCAATGCTTCTATACAAGCTAAGTAGGAATTACAATTGAAGAACTAATACAAAGTTACAACTCTACTAAGGACATACAAAGACTTGATATGGGAACTGGTCCGTAGCAGCACCGTACTTTGTTCATGATGCACTGGAGAATCGTTTTTACTTGATAATCAATCACTTGGAGTGCTTGAGTAAATTCTCCAGTGTTCAAGTGATGTTTTTTCATTGGTTTAATGTTAATATAATATTGATGACATCACTTGAATGATGTAAGTCACTTGTGGTACAAGGTCCTTCCCAATGGAAGTGACTGCTGCACTGTGCTGTACTGTTTGCGTGTAGGGGAACCTGAGACCATATGTTCCCTATGTTGATTATTTAACTTCTGAAGTTCTGACAACCATCTCCAGCTTGAGCCAGGTTATTTTCATGCGCTTGGGAATTTGTACCAAAAGTGAATCAGGTTCCTTATCTAGTTCTTGACATTAAGTTTGTTAGATCATCAAAACATAAGATAAAGGTACTTATAAACTATCATTTTTTATATACAAGTCAAATTCTTATTATTTGTAAACTCAATTTCAAGTACATAGAACTGATTTCCTACTCAAGCAAACACTGCACTTCATCTTTTTTATCATGTAATGCTAATGTTGATAAAAATTGCAATATGGTACAAAGCTATTAAATTTTTATTCTATACTCTTCATCTGCACTAAAATGAGTATGTCAGGTTCATATTGTAATGGCATTTCAGAAAAGTGAGGAGTTAACTTACACGAGCGTACTGTCATGATTGAAATTAGGAGCTGAGACCCAATGAGCCCTCCCACCTCAAGTACTCAAGTTAGTTATTTATACATTTTTCTAATATTATTATTAATCTTTACCTTTCATTTTATATAGTGGTGTTTGATAGGATATGCATTATAAGAAAGAATTGTTTTTAGTACATATCAAAAAGTACTTTTGATTACCCTTAAAATTGGATAACAATTAAACTTCTAATATGGTTTTAAGGATACGTGATTTCACTTAACACCGACTGATAGAGATGAAGATTAACAATAATAATGGACAGTAAAATAAAGAAAACTAGTGTTTGAATGGAACTCAACCCTCGAGTTTGAGTACCTCAGACTGATTAGTGCAAGAACAGTTTAAAAATATAACAAGCTGATGAACAAGAATGCAAGCGAGAAAGAGAATTATATTGATTTGATGTCTATAAATAATGTGCCTTACAAACCTTTATATAGTAGAGGAATTCTACTTATGGTATAACTCTAATTGCAGAAGAAAATGCCATGATTAGCTAATTAACCGCTTCTGATTTGATTCGTTCCGAGATTTACGCCATGATCCTCGACCAGTCACGAATATCTCACCTTTCTGTTATTGTGCTATCTTAGATCTTACTCGATGTCCATCTCATTTGGCTTCGATTGCTACTAGCCTCGATACTAACAAGTACTTCAATTCAACTTGGTACCTCATCCTCTTGATTTGGTATGTTCCACTACGAAGCCGTCCTTCGGTGCAACCTCCCGGTCTCTGTCAAATAGTAAAATCGGGTGGGCCCGGTTTTAACCGTATACAGATAGTCCCCTCATTTTTTGGAGTGTAATGGCAAGAAACAAATTGAGCCTTCGATTTTTTACCTCGTCCTGTTATGATGTCATCCCCGTGATGTAAGTGATGGAAGTGACCGAAACGTCCAGTCGGTACAGTTCCCCAAATCATCAATGAGCGTTAGTTGGTGGTAGGCCACTTGTGCCTTTGAACCGTCACCGTGAATCCCATAAATAGGCCCTCTTCACATTGATTCAAATTTTACTTTCACTTTCCTCTAATCTCCAAAGCTTTTACATCTCCTATATTCTTCCTTTCCATAAAATATTTAGGTTTTGTTGCAATATTTTCTCAAACATCAAGTCTTATTACCTTCATCTTTATTCAAACTCATACAAAAATGGCAAAAACGTCCAAAACAGTTCCCCAAAGAAAGTGCTTCTTCATCACAGCTGGCCGGTGATGAAACATCGGTAGAACCGTGCCCTGAGGAGTGTGTTCCCGGAGGGTGTGTCCTTACTTCCGATTTTAAGATCTAGAAATCTTCCTCGATCCCTGGTCGATGTGAGCCTATGTCAAGGTACATATGCTCGATAACTAAGACCTTCCTCATGCAGGTAAAGAGCGACTGCAACTTGGAAGGCAAAGTGGTGGTGATTCCAACCCCCGAAGAAAATATCACCACCCACGTGGAAGGGTTTCTGAGTGTTTACACTTACCCTTTCACGCTGGGCCCCCTTGACCCTGTCATCGCCGATTTCTGCCGTCAGTACCAGATAATCCTGGGCCAAATCCATCCCCCCATTTGGCGAATTGTCATCCTGCTCCGATTCTTCGTGAGCAAATTTGAGGAGATGTATTTCACCCTCGACCACCTCATTAGATTGTACAACCCCCCGTCTCTATCAAGGCGGGTTGATAAAACTCCAGCATCGAGCTACCAAGGTGTTTTTCTCGAGCATAGATGATGACAAAGATCGAGGCTGGATGGGCAAGTTTGTTCGAGTGAGGACTACCGACCTAATCCCAGTAGAGAAGATGCCATTTCCTGAGAAATGGAACATGATATGCAAGTATTATCTCACTGCTAGCCTCCATGTATTATTTCATACCTTCACTTTTTCTCATTAATGTCTTTTTCCATGATGTAACAGTTTCTTGGATGCCCGGTGCGATTCCTGACCTCGAGAGCTGGGTTCAGAACTAGTCTCGACCTCCACGTATGCCGAGCTCCATTGGTGCGATTTAGCAAAAGGCCGATGGAAGGCCAAGAATCATGGTAAGCCCATTTTTCATATGTCTGATGATTTGATCAAGATATCCTTCTTATACTTATTCAATTTTCTCGTGTGTAGGCATGGGCAAAGATGCGGTCATGAGGCCCCCATTTGGTGAGGAGGAGACTCCGGCCACGGTTACGACATCGGTGAAGGATAATAAGAGTAAAAGGACCTCGACCTACGGGGTCCCAAAGCCCAAGAAAAATCTTGTTCGTAAGCCGAAGCCAGATACTGTTTCCCTTCCTACGGATGTACTTCAGCGGCTAAAGGAGGAAGAAGAAGAAGAAGAAGAAGAAGAAGAAGAAGAACACGGCTCCGTACTAGTAGCCCGAGTGAACAAGACCATCGAAGCCCCAAAGGCCGCTGAATCAGTGGTGGTTGATGAGATCCCGCCTCAAACTGAGGGGGTCTTGGAGAAGGACCAGAGCAAAGTCCCCGAGTCGTTAGAGATCGAGGCTGCCCCCCCACCGAAATGAAAAAATGATAGTATGTCTGAAGCGACCGACCCTAAAGACCTTCGAATTGAAGAGAATGCCCCAACTGACTCACTTGGGGAAATGGTAATCGGAGACTCGCCTACTCTCCCTGATTTTTCCGAAGAGGCAATTCGGGATGCCCAAGCTTTGAGGACCCCCGAGGTAAACGGACCCCCCGGAGGGAAGGATCCCTTCCGAGATTGCTTTATCGGGGTCGAAGAAGCTACCGGACTTGGTGAAGAATCGAGTCTCTTTGATGAGGCTCAATAAATCCTGAATCGGATAAACTTCAACTCCCCTTCTTGACATCATATTTTATGTTTATTTCTTCTTTTCGTGTCTGATTTATTTTCTTCTTTCCATATAGGCCTTGGCACTCCACCAGGAGGCGTTTTCCAAATCCCAAGCAGAGCTGAGCCGATGTGAGCCTGACCTTCACGGGCTCACGGAGGAGAGGAATGCCCTCAAATTTCTATGAAAAAAAAGAGGAGATCAAGGACCTTCGAGCCGAGGTGGCTAGGACTTACAAAGATTAGACCGACCTGATCGAGCAGGTAATGACAATCTAAAAAGCTCATAGGCTGGATTCGGGAATGGGGGCTAACACTTAAATCTCATAGTTGCAGCAAAAGGTCGAGATGATCGAGCAGATCCATGAGGAGGTCAACATGATGAAGGCGGAGACCTTGGGGTGAAAACAAAGTATGGGCCGCTTGGCTACAGAGAAAGAGACTGCTCGAGCCCAATTTTCATCGGTCGAGAGTCAGCTTTAAGGCCTGAAGGAGAAAAGCTCAGCTCATGCAAAGAAAATAGAAGAGCTCTAGGCTCGGTTGGCTTCCAAACTTGCAAAGGCCAAATCTGAAGCCGAAAAGGCAAAGGCCGAGGCAGAGGCGATCGTGGCCGTCTACTGGGCCGATGCTGAAGCCGCTCAAGTCCAAGCAACAGAGGCTGCCGAGATCGCTCAAAATCGAGAACATTGGATTGTTGAACTCGCCAAATTCCAATCTCTAAGGGAAAACCTCGAGGAGATCCACGCTTGATGTTTCGATCTTATGACGAGATAGTAAAGGCTAAAGAACATGAAGCTGATACTAGAGCGCTGGCCTCTTCTGACGATGATACTGATGATGATGCTGATGAGGGCACCGAGAGCGGTTCCGAGGTTGGGGGGCACCCTGATGGAGAAGATGCCCCTGAGAGTAGTTAGGAGCTTTTTTCTTTTGTGCAAGACCCTGATCGGTCCTTTGTAAATATTTTCATATGTATAAAACATTTTCTTTTTCCTCTGTCTTGTCTTTATTTCAAGTTTGGTCTTGTGAAAATTTTACTTCATTCATGCATTCATGCCTTATGAAGATTTTGCTCACTAGTTTGAGACTTAGGCAATTAGACCGAAGTCGGACCAACGTAGTCTTTATAATTGAGTGAGTACTTGATCGAACTTGAAGTAGAGTGACCCTTAGGTTATAGTTGAGTAAGAACAATTTCTCGAACTCAAAAAATAAAATGCCCCTTGGACTCTTTAATTAGGCTGGTACGGCCTCAAAGAAATGGACTTTTTTCCCTTTTTCGGCTTAAAAGAGTTAATCATATAAAAATTTGTCGTGCCTTAGCAAGAGATAAATATGTACCCATTAGGTTTTTCGGGGTTTAGTGTGATCGAAACCCTTTACTTTGTTATGCCTTAGCACAAAATTGTTCGACGGTTCGAACAATTTGATAGCCCTTAGGGTTATAGAGGGCTGACATTGTCGAAACCCTTTGTCATTTTACTGAGGGTAGCCTTTTTAACTGGTTTATAAAAGTATTTGAAGGCGTCTTTTCATTACGGAATCGGACGTCTCCAAATCGTGTTAGTTTTGTTGTAGCCTTTGGATCTACCTCTTAGGCTTATTTCCCGATAGTTCGAAGTGTCAGTTCCCGAGGGGGGTGTCCTTGGCCTATAAAATTGAGGATTGAATTTTTAAGGTCTTACAATCTCGAGGTTTAATAATTCGATCATGTCGATTTTTGGGCGGCAGTCCCCAAGTATGGGGTAAGTTGTTTGAAATTCAGTTGTGATCGGCCTTTAAGATAGTTTCTACAATAGATCATAAGTATGAAATTGTAAAGTATATATTTTTCTAAGGCATGGAACATCTGGTAAGGAAAAGTACTTCTTTCAATAGATTATACATGCGCACATGTTTTGCCATTAGGGCTCGAGTAATCTACATGGACACGGTTCATTCGACCGTTTGGCCCTTTACAAAATTTACCTATAGATACCCTATTGACACGAAGTATTTTCATTGTAATCATCCGAGGGTGATACCCCCAGTATTCGAGGTTTATCGTAAAGAAGCCTCAGATACTGTTGAATTTCTCTAAGTTAGCACGAACAATGGTTGCCTAGTTAAAAGCCTCACCGGAAAAACCCATTTGGGATAAAAATCAGTCTAAGGGAAAAAGAGTGCAGTGTGTGCTTTCAGACCTAAGGACTTCGTGTTGGGAGAATCCTTCGAGACCTTAGATCGAACACCTACATATGGTTAGTATAAAATATAAATGAAAATGGAGAAGGTCATACCTTAGCAATAATATCGTTTGAGGAGTGATATGTTCCAATTATTAGGCAATTGTTCGTCGTTCATCATGCCAATTTTGTAGGATCCCTTTCCGACGATGTCGAGGACCTGATACGGTCCCTCCCAGTCCGGGCCAAGTTTTCCTTCATTTGGGTCTCGAGTATTGAGGATGACCTTTCGTAGAACTAAGTCCCCGTTTGAAAGTGCCGAAGATTAGCTCTTTGGTTGTAGTACCTTTCGATCCGTTGCTTCTGTGCGGCCATTCAAACAAGGGCGGCTTCCCGTTTTTCATCTAGAAATTCGAGGCTTGTATTCATAGCCTCGTGATTTGACTCTTCCGTTGCATATCGAAACTTGATGCTAGGTTCCCCGACTTCGACCGGGATCAGAGCTTCGGCACCATATACTAAGGAGAATGGTGTTACCCCGTACTGGATTTTGACGTTGTTCGATATTCCCAAAGGACCTCGGGCACTATTTCTGTCCATTTTCCCTTAGTGTCATTCCATATTTTCTTTAAATTTTGAATGATGGTCTTCTTTGTTGATTTGTCCTGTCCGTTGCCACTAGGATGATATGGCATTGACAAGATCCTTTTTATTTTGTGGCCTTCGAGAAACTTTGAACTTTGCTACCGATGAATTACTTTCCATTGTCGCATACGATCTAGACAAGCATCCCGAAGCAGCATATAATGTGGTCCTAGATGAAGTCTATAACTTCTTTTTCTATGACTTTCTCGAAGGCCTGTGTTTCAACCCACTTAGAGAAATAGTCAGTCATAAACAAAATGAATTTAGCTTTACCTGGGGTTTATGGTAGAGGGCCGATGATATCCATTCCCCATTTCATGAACGACCATAGGGATAGGACTGAATGGAGTTGCTCTCCGGGTTGGTGGATCATCGGTGCATATCTTTGGCACTTGTCTCACTTTCAAACAAATTCCTTAGTATCCTTTTCCATATTAGCCCAATAGTATCCTGCTCTGATGACTTTGTGAACCAATGATTCGGCACCAGAATGATTCCCGCAAGTGCCCTCGTGAATTTTTCGTAGGTCGTATTCGGTGTCTCCAGGACCCAAACAAATTGCCAGTGGTCCATTGAACATCCTTCTATATAGTATTCCATCTTCGGCCAATGGAAGCCTCCCATTTTTTAAATACTTGATAAATTTATTCCTCCGATCCCAGGTTAGACTTGTGGAGTTTATTTCAGCGTGGACTTCTTTGACTACGGAGCTTAAAAGTTGTACGACAGTCCCCGAGCTAATTTCATTGTCTTCAATCAATGACCCATTGCAAGGGCATCACCCTCACTATTTTTTTCTCGAGGTACATGTTGTAGGATCCATTCTTTAAATCGATGTAGCGTCACTTGTAGTTTGTCTAAGTACCTCTGCATTCAATCTTTTCGAACCTCGAAGGTTTTGTTGACTTGGTTTACCACAAGTAGGGAGTCACATTTGGCCTTGATGACCTCTGCTCCCAAATTTTTAGCTAGCTCGAGACCTGTAATCATGGCCTCATACTCGGCCTCACTGTTAGTTAACTTGGAAGTTTTGATAGACCGTCTAATTGTATTACTTGTGGGCAGTTTCAAAATGATGCCTAGCCCGAACCCCTTCACATTCGAAGCGCCGTCTGTGAAGAGGGTCCACACACCCGATGATGTACCCGATTTCAATAATAGTTCCTTTTTGACCTCGGGTACGAGGACTGGCATAAAGTCGACCACTAAGTCTGCTAAGATTTGAGACTTGATGTTCGTTCGGGGTTAATACTCGATATCGTACCCACTGATCTCGACGGCCCATTTGTCCAATCAGCTTAAGAGTTCGGGCTTATGCAAAATATTGTGAAGAGGATAACTAGTCACCAAACAAATTGGGTGACATTGAAAATATGGTTTTAATTTCCTAGAGGCTCTTATTAGGGCAAGTGCTAATTTTTCTAAGTGTGGGTATCGGGTCTCGGCCTCACCTAAGTTTCGACTAACATAGTAAACGGGAAATTGCGTACCTTTCTTCTCTCGAACTAGGATCCCACTTATTGCGATTTCCGAGACTGCTAAGTACAAGTAGAGTTGCTCGTCTGCTTTTGGAGTATGAAGCAGTGGCGGGCTCGAGAGGTACCATTTCAATTCTTCTAATGATTGTTGGAATTCTGGGGTCCATGCAAAATTGTTCTTCTTTTTTAGCAGCGAGAAGAACCTATGACTTCTATCTGAAGACCTCGAGATGAATCGTTCTAGGGCGGCTATCCACCCTGTTAATCTTTGTACGACCTTAACATTGTCCACGACTGTGATGTCTTCGATTGCCTTGATTTTATTGGGGTTGATCTCGACCCCCCGATTAGACACCATAAATACGAGAAACTTACCCGAACCGACCCCAAATTCACATTTTTCCGGATTGAGCTTCATGTTGTATTTCCTTAATATATCGAAGGTTTCCTGTAAATGTTTCAAATGGTCCTATGCTCATAGGGACTTAACTAGCATATCGTCAATATAGACCTCCATTGATTTATGTATTTGTTCTTCGAACATTCGATTTACTAGGCGTTGGTAAGTAGCACCAGCATTACATTATAACAATGGGTGTCGTACTTAGTGATGGACGAAGTCTTTTCCTGTTCCTCCGGGTTCATTTGAATTTGATTGTTCCCGGAGTAGGCGTCGAGAAAACTAAGGATCTTATGGCCGGTTGTGGCATCGATCATGCGATTGATATTCGGCAGAGGAAAAGAGTCTTTAGGACATGCTTTATTTAAATCTTTATAGTCTACGCACATTCTAAGTTTGTTCCCTTTTTTAGGGATTACGACTACGTTTGCTAACCATTTGGGATATTTTACTTCCCAAATGGATCCTATTTTGAGAAGTTTGGTTACCTCGTCCTTGATTAATGCATGTTTTACCTCGGACTGTGGCCTTCTCTTTTGTTTTACGGGGCAGAACTTCAGATCAAAGCTTAATCGATGTGCAGTGACCTCCGGTGGGATCCTTGTCATATCTAAGTGGGACCAAGCAAAACAATCCATATTATCGATAAGAAATTTAAAGAATTCTTCCCTGAGCTCAGGGGTTAACCCCGTGCCTAGATATACCTTTTGCTCGGGCAGGTACTCGATCAGTATGACTTGCTCCAGCTCTTCGATTGTCTATTTAGTAGCATCGGAATCCTCGGGGATTATGAAGGATCGAGGGATCCAATAGTCATCGTCCTCGTTCGTTCCCTGCTTCTCCGACTGAGTCGAGGCTGGTGCCTGTGGTTGCTATTTGACCTCCCTTTTTCCATTTTACTCCGATCCTTTTGCTGACAACAGTGCCGATATCGATATTACTGCATTGACCGCGAACATTTCTTTGGCAGCATGTTGTTCCCCATACACCATTTTTACTCCATCCGGTGTTAGGAATTTCAGCATTTGGTGAAGGGTTGAAGGGACTGCCCTCATGTTGTGAATCCAAGGTCTTCCGAGCAGGGCGCAACATCTCATATCGCCCTAGATCACATGGAACTTTGTTTCTTGAATAGTCCCAACTACGTTTATTGGTAGGACGATTTCACCTTTAGTTCTTTCACTGGCCATGTTGAAACCATTGAGAACTCTAGCTGCGGGTACGATCTGTTCCTGTAGGCCGAGTTGATCCATGACCCTCGATCAAATAATATTGGCCGAGATCCCTGGGTCAATTAAAACACGTTTAACCGGAATTTTATTCATAAGGATAGAGATTACCAATGCATCACTATGGGGTTGTGAGATCCCCTCTTCTTCCTCGTCATTGAACAACAAGGTGCCTTCTGGTACATAGTCACGAGTCTGTTTCTCCCTGGTGATCGATACCTTGGTGCGTTTGAACACGAGCCCTTGTGGTTTTTCGACCCCACCGACGATCATATGCAGAGACGTCCTTTCCATAAAGCAAGTAAAGCAACTGTTTTAGGCCCCACATTTGTGGGGGCTCCATTTTTGTTACACCTAATAGGCGATGTATAAGAGTAAAAAAATGTTTTGTGAAGTGAAAAAGTTTGATTTCTTTCTTTAACAAGTATAGAGAAGAAGAATTTGCAGATATTATGATTTCTGCCACGAAAATTGCACTTGAAATGAATATCGAACCCGAATTTCGTAAGAAACGTCTAATATATAGGAAGTAACAATTTGATGAGAATGTTGATAATAAAATCTCAAAATCTTTCGAAGAGTCCTTTGGAGTTGATTACTTTATACATAGTAGACAAGACTAATTTTTTCACTTCAAAATATATTTGAACAATTCGAAGCATATGCAAATATTTTTAATTTTCTATTTAGCGGTAAAATTAAGATCACTAGATGATGGAAATTTGAGAAAATATTGCCTTAATCTTGAATGTTCCTTAAAGCATAATAATCAATTTGATATTGATGGTTTGGATTTATTTTCAGAATTAAAAATATTTTTAAAAATAGTACAATTAGAAGATAACGGTTTAATTGATACACCCGGTCAAATAATAAGATTTGATTCTTTTTTCGATGCTTATATTTTTTGTGAAAAAATGTTAATAACTCATGTTATCGTCTCTTCACCGGAAAGAAATTTTCAAAATTAAAATTGATAAAATCTTACCTATGATCATCAATGTCTCAAGAAAAGTTAAATGGATTAGCTATATTGTCAATTAAGAAAGACTTATTAGGAGTTATTGATTATAGAAAATTATGAATAACTTTGTATTTAAGAAACGCTAGAAAAATAGACTTCAAATAAATAAATATTTTTTTTAATTAAAAAAGTTAAGGCCCCTCGTAAAGTTTGGCTTTTGGCCATAGAACTCTTCGGGCCACCCCTGATCATATGTATCACATGCTGTGGTTCTTCATGTTTGCATCCCTGTCTCTGAAGTGATTTTTAGCTCGGTCACTCAAGAATTCACGAAGGTTCCCCTCGTTGAATAGACGGGCCACCTCCTATCTTAGATGTCTACAGTTTTCGGTTCTATGACCATGGGTGCCATGGTATTTGCATATCTGGTTGGGGTTTCTTTGAGATGGATCGGTCTATAGGGTCTGGGCCATCTAGTATTTTTGATTCTCCCAATGGCTGACACAATACATGATGCGTCGATGCTGAAGTTGTATTCTGATAATCGTGGTACTTATGTGGGATCGTCATGTTTATCGAATGCATTTTTGCTCATGAGCCCTCGAGAACTCTGTCCTCGATCATTCCTTCAATCGTTTTAAATGAGATTATGTCCTGGGCCGTTGTTCCTACGGTCTGCATTGTATGGTTGATAGCGATCTCTGTTCAATCGGGGTTCTCAGTCGATGTCCCGCTGTCACCATGTGTGGGTGCTGTTTGTGAGTTTGACATATTTTATCCTGAAAACAAAAACACTTACAAGAACAAGCGTAAAGTAGTGTGTGTTAGCGGAATCAGTATTAAGCAATCACTATTATCCTTAGCCCCACGATGGGCCCAAACTGTTTACCCTTAAAATTGGATAACAATTAAGCTTATAATGTGGTTTTAAGGATACGTGATTTCACTTAATACCAGTTGATAAATATGAAAATCAACAATAATAATCGACAGTAAAATAAAGCAAACCAGTGTTTGAATGGAACTCAGCTCTCGAGTTTGAGTACCCTCAGACTGATTAGTGCAAGAACAGTTTAAAAATTCAACAAGCTGATGAACAAGAATGCAAGCGAGAAAGAGAATTATATTGCTTTGATGTTTGTGAATGATGTACTTACAAATAATTAGAACCCCCTTTATATAGTAGAGGAATTCTACTTATGGTATAACTCTAATTGCAGAAGAAAATCTCATGATTAGCTAATTAACCGTTTGTGATTTGATCCGTTCCGAGATTTACGCCATGATTCTCGACCAGTCACGGGTATATCATCTTTCTGTTATTGTGCTATATTCGATCTTACTCGATGTCTGTCTCATTTGGCTTCGATTTCTACTAGCCTCGACCTTGACAAGTACTTCGATTCTGAACTTGGTACCTTATCCTCGTGAGTTAGTCTGTTCCGTTATGAAGCCGTCCTTCGGTGCAACCTCCTGGCCTCGGTCAAATAATCAAATCGGATGGTCCCGGTTTTAATTGTATACAACTTTCAAAACTTGTAGTCTTATATACGTCATCACACTTCTATGACTATAAGAAAATATCATGAGGATAAATTAAATGAGAAGTTTAAAATTAAGAATAATCTCAAACATAAACTACAAGGAAAAAGTTGCTTATAAAATGGATTAAGGGAAGTAGCTTACTATATAAATTTGAACAACTTTACTGTATTTATTGCTTCCTAGTAAAGAGAAATGAAACATTTGGCCACACACAACCCAAAAATATAAGTAGATTTGGGGTGTGATGGGGAAGAGGGGTATACCATGTTGTGTCAAAATTTCACCTACAAGACACATGAATATCATTCAGTATAGCAGCAATCAATATATATATATATGTAACCCATTGTAAGCTAGTTTTTTTAGGGCATGGTGGTGACTTAGAGACAGGTCACATTTTTAAGAGAAGGAAACATCCTAACCCTAGATATGTGCCCTTGTTCAGTCAACATCCCCTTCCCAACCCCATCCTCTCTTGTTTCTTTCTAACCTAACATAATATAAGATTAAGCGATGATCTGTAACCTTCCTAGCCACAATTGCAAAACTAGCCATCCCCCAAAATCCTCCCAAAAGATATACACACTCTTCTCCTCTATCTTTTGGACTAGCATACATATAGGTGGAGTCAATATCACATAAGACTACACATATATGGGTGAGCTCCTTATCTAGAAAAAGAAGATAGCCACTAGAAACATATATATCAAGAAAGTGACTCCCACTCAGTTACTTTTTGTAGCTTTTATTTTGTTCTGCAATTTAAACCAAAACTTCTTGTAGGATATTTGGATTGTGGTCCTACTAATAATATTCCAAAAAGGAGAACATATAGAACTGCACATTCAGTTAGACACATCGCGATATGAAGTGGTAAACACCCTCCACCTCCGACCCTAAGGTTGCAGATTTGACTCATCAAAAGAGCAAAGCCGGGAGCTCCTAAGGAAGGCTAAAGAAAAAAGGTAGACACATCGGACAGTTGTGACCTGCTTAATATTTAGAGAGGTAAAACAAACTTTTTCGTGAAGAATAAGCTTCAGTGATTGATTTCGTAACGCGACATTTGCAGTTTAGTCGACACAAAAGTATAATTTATTGTAATGTCCCCAAATAAATCTGAAGTCTAAGGGGTTGTGGTAACTTCATATGGTGAACTTTATAAGCTCTGAATAACATTGAATATTCAATAGTACTTCTGGTGTCAGTTGTTGGTGAAAGTGATTTTGGAATTGCTTGCAAAAGAGATTCTGCAGTTGGTATTTCTCCTATAGTTATTTTATGAAGTAAAGACTGACTTCGATACAAAGTTTTCTGAGTTCTGACATTTTGTTTCTTTCTCAGGGTGCTTATGTGATGAATTATTTTCTTTTTCTTTTGTCGTTCGGAATATACACTTAATCTGCAAAAAAAGGAAAAATGTTGTGCTAATAATCATGATTATCAGTAGCTTATGATCCACGAAGTTTTCATGTGGGGCAGCTTATTTAAGTAAGTATTATAATTAGGTTGAATAATATTTTGACCTTGTCTCTAGATCGAAAAAGTTTAATGTGCCTTCCTTTACTTTTAAAAATTACACAAATCTCCTATTGGATTACAAAAATTAGGTTAATTAGCTGAATAATTTTACACCACACGTCTTTTGTTTCATTATCCATATTCCTTTTTGCCTTTGATTTATCTTTCTTCTTTCCTTCTTTCTTTCCCATGCCTATCAATAGTAATACATAAAAACTCGATCAGTTCATGTTCATCTTTACTTTATTATTTTTGAGAGTAACTAAAAACTATACATTATAGGACTAAAAAGGCTTAATAAAATATTTAAATTGGGGTTTTTGGGTTCTCAATTTATGTTTAATTGCATATTAATTGGTTGGATTTGAGACGCCCAATCAGATCAGTCCACTTGTTAAACAAAGAATTGCCTTACACAAGTATGACACCATGACTTAGACATGTGAGACACAAAATAAAATATCCCGTTTGTTTTTACTTTATTTAGACTATCTTTCTTCTTATTCACGGTTTCCATATTTATCTAAAAAAAAAATATAACAAGTGAAAAATTTGTAGAACAGAATTTGAATTTTTTCAAGACCATCGTTTACATATGGAAAAATGAAAATAAACTGTTGTTTTCTTGTTCTTCTATCTTTCCAGAAACGGGAAGTAGTTAAAAAATTAAACCATGGATATTGAATCAGGAACTGGTCCAATAATATAATCTCACATTGATTATAAAAAGAAAACCGAATTTTTGGGATGGTTTGGGGTGTCAAACAGTTGGTGATCAGATCTAAGTGATGCAAAATTATTTTGCTAATAATCAAGAGTTGAGTAGACATGTTACATCAACAACTCTTAGGATATATAGTCAATTAAAGTAATGTTTATAATCAGTTATCACTAATCTAGTTTAATGTTTGAGTCCCCACAAATGCAATATATGGGGAATCTTTTGCCACAGTAATATTATTCCTTATGTTGGTTGAAACTTGGACAATTGATCCCATTGTGGAGCTCATTAAAATACTTATTGCTTGGAATGTCTAGCATCAACAAAATTATATTTTAGGTCTGACCAGCCTGCCAAAGCTCTGATAATTTTCCTAATAAATTACGCCAACTTTTATGGTTTATCGTAGGGGTGTACATGGATAGGGTTAGTTCGGTTTTTATCAAAGCTAAACCAAATCAACTATATTAGATTTGATTGGTTCGATATTGTCGGATTTTCGGCTTTTTTTATTACATGAATATTATTCGAATCTTACTTTGTTAAAGTTATAGATAAAGTTGTGATAAGTGAATATATGTTTAGTAAATATGAAAAAATTGATAAATATATTATCTATTAAAATATTACAATGAGAGAATTTTGTTAGTAACACATGATAGTTATTTTCTTAGTCGTTTATCAATAATTTTTCGTCAAATGTACGCTTTCAAGGTTAACATATATATATATATATATATATATATATATATATGTATGTATATATGTAGGTTTGGTTCGGGTTTTTTTATTCAATACCACCAAACCAAGTCAAATTAAACTTAGTCGGGGATTTTAATCGGTTTGGTTTGATTTTTCTATTTGGTGCGGTTTTTCGGTTCGGTTTGAACACCCCTAATTTATTATTTATTTACAAAGTACAACACAGTAATATTATTTAAATCCGATAATAGGAATTCTCACTACTCATGAGTTTCTTTTAAACTCATGTCACTCTAATATTTATTTGAAGAAAAGGTTATTTGGCATCAGCTAATTAATCTAGCTTTTCAGCTCAAGCTGAAAACTGTTTACTTTGTTATTTTCTTCTTTTACAAACAAATCTCAACGCTACCACTTGTTTTACACGTTTTTAAATTTTGTAATATATCAAAAGAACACACAGTTTCTTCTGTCTCATATGTGTTCTGCTCTTCATTAAATTTGTTATGCCTTTGATGAGATGAATAATGAGTTCAGAATCTTTTTTTTTTCTTTACTTAACAGCATTTAGGCATGATAAACATGATCTATATACTGAAGTACAAGAGCATTTAGATTCATAGACCTAACACTTGGTAGATGTAGAAAGATGGGATTATTCAATGCATTTGGCAATTGATATATATTAGCCTAGGTATATATGTGCATGAATTGCATATAATTATCGGATGGAATTCATTGTGAAAAGGAAGAGCGAAGAAAAACGACAGGAGAAAATTAACTAATTGATACAACATTCCTTCTCCTATCACATTCAGCCATTTCTCAATCCAACTCTAATTGATTAAATGCTGAAAAATATTTACGTGTACTCGTAAAACGGTATAGTTAAATTTATATGTAGTTCATAGACAAGCAAATCGATTTGATCCCAAAATATAAATAAATTAAATAAGAAATGCAAGACTGTTGGTCCCAAACGCACGCGCAAGTATACGTGGTCGTACAAGTAATATAATGATAAATTGAGTGTCGAACTCACAGAGATTTGTGTAAACTACTTACTAAATCACTATAATTGTTATTCAATCAAGCCAAAATAAAAATCCAGGAATGTAACTATATTATACTATGATTCTAAGAAATAACTAATTATCAAGTAACGAGTTGATTGTTGTATATTTAATAAAGACAAATATTACAGGGTTGTGATCGATTCACCATTCGTATTATGTTCTAGTTAACTCTCCCTTTCATATAATTCACTCATGGTTTCTAATTAATCGATAATTGCTTTCATAGCCTTCTCCCGAAGCACTACTCCCCTATTCTCAATAGATTAACGCCTATATTCCTATGAAATTAATCTATTAGAACGCACTAAGATTACGATATTTAATTAANTGCTCTCATAGCCTTCTCCCGAAGCACTACTCGCCTATTCTCAATAGATTAACGCCTATATTCCTATGAAATTAATCTATTAGAACGCACTAAGATTACGATATTTAATTAAGCACGGTGACTAGGTATATTCCTATCCTACCCACAAATCCGCTCCCCTGAAGGGTTAAGATCGCACTCTCTTAAACTCTTCTCTAATCTATACACGGCTTTCCCAAGTATAGCATAGATAGTATATAGAACCTAACTGCTGGCCAGACAATTAAACAATTAAACACAGAATTGAAGAAACAACCATATATTGAGTGAATTAAAATCAAGGTTAAACTAATGTCGAATAACAATATTCATGGCTAAATCACAACCCCAGAACAATGGGTGTTTAGCCACTCATGCTAAAATCAAACAATTACATAAGTGTTGCATTAATTGTAAAATACTAGAAAAAGATGAAGAAACTGAGAATCCTTCGCTCCCTAGCAATTCCGTGTGTATTATTCCTCCAAAGTGGCGTGAATCTCCTCAAAAATAAGCTTAGACTTGTTTTTATACGTGTTGGGTAGGTCTAGGGCCGAAATAACCGTGTCCCGGACAAAATAGGAGAAAATATCGTCACCGGCGCCCTTGGTAGCGCCGGGCGCCCACCAGGGCGCTTCCCCAATAATGTTTCTTCCTCCAGCGCCACAGGTAGCGCCCAGCCCTGCCTGTGGCGCCCAAAATTGCTTTTTCCCGGTTTCGCCCATTTTGGCTCTAATTTTGCGCGTTTCGCCCCCAATTGATCCCGAATCATTCCTACACATAAAAACATTTCAAATTAATATAAATCATCACATTTAAGATCCAAAACTCACGAAACAAAAGTAAAATATGAGGCGATATACATAGAAATATATACATTTTAAGCTAAACATCAACACCCCACACTTAGACTCTTGGTCGTCCTCGAGCAATGGGACAATATACTACCATTCAACACGTACAAAGTTCATTATCAAGGAGTATTTTACTTTTCAACCACACACCTTACCCCTTGACGATGATCAATACCGACAATCAAGTATGAACATACAAAATTTCACATTCTTCCCCTTCTTTAAACATGCCCAAGAATAACAATTTACTCAATCATACAAACAACCTATTTGCAACCACCAAACCTCAAGATTCGACTTGTAACCACTAAGCTCTCTCAATTCACGCTATCACTCAACAAGAAAGTTTACAACATTACCAATTGCTCAAGAGATCATGTGCCCTCACCAACAACAAAAGAGTGAATATAACTAGTCCACACATTCAAATATGCTTTTTGAACATAATTTAAGGACATCACACAATTGAACAGAAATTCACTCACTCTCACAAAGAATTCATATGCATCTCGTGATCGTACCATAAGCTTGCCCTTAGTGTAGATCTCTACTAATTTAGNTAGCCCTTTTTTCAATTAAGCACTTCTATATTTTCACTAGCACAAATTAATAAAAATTGGAGGTGTGTATCTTTTTGTACATACTTCTACTATCATTTTTTTTTCTATTTTTTTTTTACACACACTCCATACATGAAGATTCAATGACTAGTGACTTTTAAATACAATTTTAATGCACAAACGGGCCCTTCCATGGCTCCACTCAAAAGCTACTCCCCAATATCTCACTTTACTTCTTTTAGCGACTAAGTGCCTTAGGAGGTAAAGGGGCAAAAATCTCAATTTAAAAATAAAATAGGGGTACGGCTTGTAATATGGACACCAAAGAAAAGGTCAAAAAGGCTCAAATGGGCTAGCAACGAAAATTTTTATTTCATGTGACAAGCACATCCATGATCAAGCAAGAAAATGCCTATGTCATCTCCTAGATTAGCATAACTTATAATTTTGCTTCAATTAACACACCGGACAAGTTCTAGACTACACAGGATAGCATAGAAAATCACTAAACCTCACTCACACATTGCACATGAATCAATCACAACGGTTTTATTCAACTCTCAAGTCAATCAAGCACACAAAATTGAGAGAATTAAGCAATATTACACTATGTAGCATACAAGTCAAGCAACTGAGCTAAGGTATCACACAATAGGCTATTTAATTTTTCTTAGGCATCACAAGTCAAACCAAATACAAGGGATAACAGAATGTATGTCATAAACTAATATGCTAGCACCAAACATGTCAATGGGTATTTCTAAGTTACTCAGTTTCTTCCTAACTACTCTAAAAAAAATAATTTTTAAGTGCCCGGTTCAAGTTACACCCTTGGAAAAGAACCGGTTTCCAAAGAAAAACCAAGAGATACTACCTAACTATCCTAAAAAAATGAAAAAAATCTTTTTGGTGTTTTGTTTTTTAATCGGACTTTATCCCTCAAGAAAATTGTCCAAC
>ML417279.1:19025-44812 GCA_005239525.1 Nicotiana knightiana | reverse complement strand
AGCATGACTTCCTACCAGTACTTATAGTAAAAAGAAATAGAATTTAATTCACAAGGGAGAATTTAAACACAAGAATTTCCATCAGAAGGATCTCATCCTTACATAACTTCCACCGCGGCTCGAGGTCCGGTCTAAATATACCAAATCATTTCAACACGCGAGGATCTTGTCCTCGATTCTGAATCACAAGTAATATGCATATCGTGCCACTCGAAACATTCCATTTCCTTCATTTAAATATTTTCCGTTAAGCAAAATTTCACGTAATGTTAAAAACAGTTAACCCCACAGAATTTCTCAATACAAGTATTCACATAAGTAGATTTTTTAGTTACGAAGCTCGACCGAAAGAGGAGAATATTAGAAGAATTTTAT
This sequence comes from Nicotiana knightiana, assembly GCA_005239525.1. NCBI lineage: Eukaryota > Viridiplantae > Streptophyta > Magnoliopsida > Solanales > Solanaceae > Nicotiana > Nicotiana knightiana. The sequence goes on along the minus strand of ML417279.1, from coordinate 44,437 downwards.
TAGATAAGCATAACCGAAATAAGTTCAGAAAATCATTACTTTATAACAATTAGAGATTGTTCTTTTAGTGAAATCATTTAACGTAACGACCTCGTCCATACCATAGAAAACATATCAACAGACTGGGTCTCCACCTCTAGGAATCTAACCTCCACTTTTGACATTCCGACTCCTTTTTCCCTAGGTTGCCATGTAGTTGAGTTGTAGCTGCAATGGGGCACGTAGCTCCAGTGCTCTGATGAAATATGACTCTCCTCAGTCTAGGGAAATTTCTACCACCAGCCGACATAAAGTATCCACCTATACTGAATTCGTTCGAAATTCCTAGCTTTATATATTCCAAACCAAAATCGATGTGACACGCGGCCTCGCAATCTATTCCTTGGTAGTGGGCTTCCCACATGTGGCACGAAGTCATAGGTCAAAATACCTGATAATCCACGATGTTAAACTTCACGACTCATATAAATCAACCCCGTTGCTTTATACTTATTCCCATGGTGTGCAATACTTCACGAAAGCGGTCAATAAAATCATCTCGGTCTTCAAAAGATATACCACTGAAATGGAGTGGAACTTGTTTGGTAACTTGTCCAACCTCAATAAATGGACTAGTGCATCCTACAACCATGAAGTAGCTATAAATCCTTCCGGAGTCTGAACTAGTCCAACATATACTGACCGAGCTAGAACCTCCGCATCTAGATCCATTTGAGACTGTACAATAAGTGCTGATGTTCGAGATTTAAACTGCACTCTGCTTCTGTCTCTTCCCTTGATCGTAGTTGTCACTGGTGCTTCATCTCTGGTTCGGTCGCAGACGCTTCGTGTGTTGTCGAGATTAGTGAGAGGACAAGAGTAGGCAAGTTCAATCATCAATGATAGAATAAATTCGTACGATGGAGATGAAGAAATGTGGAGTTATTTCTAACTTTGCAGCCTCTGGGGGATAAATACAGACATCTCCGTACCGATCCCTCAGACTCTACAAAGTTTGTCCGTGAGTTGTGAGACCTAAGCAACCTAGTTCTCTGGTACAAACTTGTCACGACCCGGATTTCCCACCTTTGGGAGTCGTGATGGCGCCTACTAGTGGAAGCTAGGCAAGCCAAACCTTAATTACCTTTTTCATTAACACGTTACCTCATTCAACAATTTTCAGCAATCGCATGCAAACAATGGAATTTAATAATAAAGCGGAAGTCTTAAATTAAAGAAAAACTGAATAGAAAGGCGAAAAATTCAACATAATCCTCTACCCAAGACTGGTGTCACAATACTCACGAACTACTAAGAGTACTAAATACAATCGTCTGAAAGAAAACACAACTGTTTGTCTCGAGTACAATGAGATAACATACTGAAATAATAGATAGAGGAGACGCTGGGCCTGCAGATGCTTGCAGGGCTACCTCGGTATATCGCTGGACTGAAGGCCTACTCCTCTACTACTGCTGTTGTCCAAGACCTAGATCTGTGCAAAAGAACACAGAGTGTAGTATCAGCACAACCGACCCCATGTGTTAAGTTCCTAGCCTAACCTCGGCGAAGTACTGACGAGGCTAGGACCGGATTACCAAGTAAACCTGTGCAGTTCGAATATATATATACAACGGAAAATAAATACATGAAGTAATCAATCAATAAAGGAAGGGGAACAAGCTGTGGGGAGATAACAGTTTCATATAAGAAATCTCAAATAAAGAAAGGAACAACAAGGACAAAATATCAATAAGGATCAGAAATCACCAACTTGCACGGCATCACCCTTCGTGATTTTACTCTCGTCCTCACTATGCAATGTATAATTTAATCAATGTAAATCATGGCATGACATCACCCTTCGTGCTTTTACTCTCTTCCTCACTATGCAATGTATAATGTAATCAATGTAAATCATGGCACGGCATCACCCTTCGTGCTTTTACTCTCTTTCCTCACAATATAATCAATGAATATCTGTACCGAATGGTACATCGTATGACACGGCATCACCCTTCGTGCTTTACACTCTTTCCTCACAATATCAAACAATTCACGGCATCACCCTCCGTTCTTTACACTCTTTCCTCACAATAACAAACAATGCACGACATCACCCTTTGTGCTTTAAGACTCTTCATCACCCAAACAACAATCACAAACAAACGGAAAGGGAGTAAACAAAATAGAAATAGAAATCCCGTCAAGGGAACATCAAATAAACAATTAAATCCCGGCAAGGGAAAAATAATAGTAATCTCAACATACAGTGCACGGCATCACCCTTCCTGCTTTATCATTCTTCCTCACAATAGAAAACAGTGCACGTCATCACCCTTAGTGCTTTATCACTCTTCCTCACAATAGCAAACAGTGCACGACATCATCCTTCGTGCTTTAACACTCTTCCTCACAATAGAAAATAGTGCACGGCATCACCCTTTGTGCTTTATCACTCTTCCTCACCCAAAAGGCAATCACAAACAAGGGAAAGGGAGTAAACAAAATAGAAATAGAAATCCCGGCAAGGGAACATCAATTAAACAATTAAATCCCATCAAGGGAACCATAACAGTAATCTCAACATCCCAGCAAGGGAGATAATCACTAAAGTAACAATGACCCGACACGGGTATATTTTAATAACTCTTTCTTTTTCTTTCACTTTCATTTCATAATTTACTCTATCACTTGAGCCAATGCTCCAAAGGATCCAATTATCTCATATATCTTCACCGTTCGTGTTACAACTCGAGCCAATGCTCCTCGAAGTTTAAAGATCACAATTCCCTTCACATGCTCTTTACAACATGTAGAAATCATCAATTAAGTATGGAAGTTACAACAAAATCAGAATATTCTTAATATAAAGACTCACGGTCATGCTAGACACCAATGTATAGATACTCGTCACCATGCCTATACATCGTACTCGACAATTAACAAGTAGCAAATATGACTCAGCTCTTATTCCCTCAATCTAAGGTTAGACCAAACACTTACCTCGGGTCCAAAATATAGCAATAAACCCTCTAACACCGCCTTTCCTTTAGAATTCAACTCTGGATGGTATTATATAGACATAATTAACTCAAGTATATCAATAAGGATTCAATAATTCAATTACATAGCATAATTACTCATTTCCATGCATTCTTCCAAAATAACAAAATTCGACCTCGGGCCCGCTTGATCCAAACACGAGGCTCGGACCAAAACCATGTCACCCATTCACCCACGGGCCCGAATATATAATTTGTTTTCAAATTTGACCCCAAAACGAGGTCTAAATCAAGAAAATTCAAAAGGGCCTAACTCTATCCAAACTCCCAATTTTCTACTCTAAATTGCATGGTCTAGGCTTAGATTCCAGGGTGAAATCTTGTAAAAAGAAGTTAAGGAGTAAAGAAAATGAGTTAGAAATCACTTACTAATGTTTTGGAGAATAAATAGTGTTTGGAAAATCGCCTCTTATGTTTTTAGGGCTTTGAAAAATGAAAATAACTTAAATTCCCTTCCATTTATACCCCCCCTTAGGTCCCCCACCGCGGACCACGAAAAATGAACCATGGCCGCGCTAGCAAAGGCCAAGAAAAGCTGAAGAAAACCATGAAAAATGACTGCAGTGACATGCTTTTGTATTTTGGCCATAACTTTCACTACATATGTCCAAATTACAAGCTCTTTACTTTTCTGGAAACTAGACATAAAGATCTACAACTTTTATTTTTGAATTATCTTAAAAATCCTTTAGATCAAAATATATAGGACTCCGAATTCGGACTAGTGGCCCAGCTCCTCCACCGCGGACCACGAAAGATCGACCGCGGCCGCGAAGCCCTCAGCGTGGTCCGTGAAAAAGGATCGTGGACCACGGTGGTAAGGTCAGGGATCTGAGTTCTGTGACCTCCAACAACTATATTTTAAGCCTAAAGACCTCCCGGGACCTACCCGAAACTCACCCGAGCCCTTGGAACCTCAAACCCAATGAACACACGACCTCAAAATCATCCTACGCACTTATTCGAGTAATGAAACCACCAAAATAACATAAAAAACAATGAATCAAACCTCAAAATCACTAGTTTTTCTTCAAACTTCATAAACTTTCAAATTTAGAGTTTTAAGTCCGAAACACGTCAAACGGCGTCCAATTTCAACCAAACTTCACAAAAATATCTTAAACCACATATAAGACCTGTACTGGGCGCCGGAACAAAAATACAGGCCCGATACCAACATATTCTAACCAATTTTCATTTCACTTTTCTTTATAAATTTCAGAAAAATAGTTTTACTCAAAAATTCATTTCTCGGGCTTGGGACCTCGGAATTCGATTCCGGGCATACGCCCAAGTCCCATATTTTCCTACAGACCCTCCGGGACCGTCAAATCACGGGTCCGGGTTCGTTTACCCAAAATATTGACCGGAGTCAAATTTACTCATTTTAATATCAAATTTTTAGCATTTTCCACAGAATTTCATATTTAAGCTATCCGGCTACGCGTCCGGACTGTGCACGCAAATCGAGGCAACTAAAGATGAGGTTTTCAAGGCCTCGGAAGCACGTAATGGGTAAGAAACTAGGTGATGACCCTTTGGGTCGTCACAATATTAGGCCTAATAGGAATATGTATTCTATATCAGATCAAGTTTGCTCACTGTTGTGCATCATTTATTGTGGGTGGATCAACCGGCGGAATGGATATTATTCGTGTCATGATTTGTTTCATGAAAGTCTCTTTTATGCTACGATGGGTGGTGAGACTGTTTGATTATTTATACACATGATGTAGTGATGTTCAAGCCTTGTGGCGATATTTGAGTGAGATGGCTCTTGGAGCGTTGAGTTGCTTATTTCACCTTAGTCGTGCTTTTTCTATATTTGGTATATTGTGCTATCCATTCCTCCATAGTTATGCTCATACACTTCGCGTGCTCTCAGTTGATACATATGTGCTTGTTGATTGTGAGCATCATGGTTTGATGGGTTCCACGTGGATTGGTGGATTTGATCGGTTACGCGTTGCAATGCAGTTATGTTAGGATATGATCCTTTGTGCTTAATTCACGTTTTTTTTCTCCCTTGTTGGGATGGAATCATAGCATTGTGCCTTGGTGGTTGCATCTACTGAACTTGTTGGATTGTTCTCTTATTTGTCTCTCCTTCCATTTTTGGTTATATTCATTTTATTGTATGTTGGATGCACGGATTGCATCATATGCGGATTTAGGTGGCGTTTGGTGTGGCTTGTTGGTTGAGCAGCTTGTACTGAGTATGATGAGGTTACTGGACCTGGAAGTAGTGCAATCAAGTTTGGATAAGGTACATTTGGAGAGGAATGTCATTAGCTCAGAAACTTGTAATGGTTCTTATCGGGAGAGAGAGCTTTATGAATTATTCATCTGATGGATGGTTATGAGTTTCTACGTGTTTCTTTCATCATCAACAATGTTGTGAAGGTTTATAACAAGGTCTTATTTGTTATGAGGTATGTTGGCGGTTACAAATTTGGCAATGAGCAGCTATCACAGTATGAAGATATTACTATGAGTACATGAGTCATCTGGTAGGTTGTGTAGTTACACCTTTGTAATATAATTATGCCTTGATGCAGTTTTTTGAGACTTATATAATGTATATATGCTAGAATTATGTCTTATAAGGAATTTCATATGTTGGATTGGTTCTAAGGCTTATGGATTATGTTTGAAGAAAGAATCTTCAGTTGGGATAAATTTTGGTGATGTCGAATTACCAATGGGTATGTGTATGATGAGTTTATACAGTGATTGGAAGACTTTGGAATGATTCTTGGAACATTCGATGATGAACATATGTTTAAGTGAGGGAAAAAACAATGAATCGACCGGTCGTTTTGAGTTTTTGAATTTCATTCTATGAATTAAGACTTGGAGCAGCTTCATTTGATGCATTATGACTTGCAAGGAGGGTTAATTTTGATTTTTGAGTGATTCAGGATTGATCTGTTAGAGTAATTCTCAAATTGAAAGCTTTAAGTTGAAAGAGTTAACCAGGGTTTGACTTTTGAGTAAATGACCTTGGAATCGAGATTTGATAGTTTCAATAGGTACATGGTGATCTTGGAATTAGACGTATGTTTATATTTAAATTTGAATGTTTCTAGAAGGTTTTGGCTCTATTTGCCGAAAGTTGGCAATTTGAAGGTGTAACGATCCCGCCGGTCGTTTCGTGAGATTAACCTCGTTTCTCTTATTTATACTTTATCATATATTTATTAGCATGTTTATGTTGTTTTGGGTCGGATGGTTTAGGTTCGGTGTGGTCGTGGTGAGAACAGAGGCACTTAGCATCTTAAAGTAGCCTAATAGTTGAAAAGTCAAACTAAGAGTTGATTTATTGGTAAATGACCTCGGAATGTGGATTTTATGACTCGGATAGATTCATTAGGTGATTTGGGACTTAAGAGTGTGTTCGGAATGAAGTTTTGATGTCCGGTGTAGAATTAAGCTTGAATTGGCGAAAGTTAGTTTTTGGCGATTTTCGGTCGGCAATGGAAAATAGGCTATTGGGGTCGGAATGGGATTCCGGAAGTTGGAGCAGGTTTGTAATGTAATTGTGGATATGTGTGCAAAATTCAGGTCAATCGGATTTGTTTTGGTTGGTTTCAGCATCATTTGCCAAATTTAGAAGTTTCAAAGTTCATAGGCTTGAATTTGATGTAATTTTGGTGCTTTGGTGTTTGTTTTGGTGTTTCAAAGGCTCGACTAAGTTTGAATGATGTTATGGGTTGTGTTGGTAGGATTGGCTGAAGTCCCGGGGGCCTCGGGTGTATTTCGGATGCTCAAACGGGTACTTTTTAGCCTTAAGAAGTCTGATGTTTTCTAGTGTTTTAGTAGCAGTGATTTCTCTACTGCGATCGCGTGGATTCATCCGCGATCGCGTAGAGTAAAAGAGTGGGGCAGGCATTTTTTTCTGTACGATCACGTGGTTAGGATTGCGATCGCATAGGTTGGTCAGGTAAAGCAGTGCGATCGCGTAGAGGTTCTAAGGCGTGTGTGTGGGGGATAGAGAGTTGTTCTATGCGATCACGTGTATTGATATGCAATCGCATAGAGTGGGCTGGACTGTGCATCGCGAACGCATCACTGGTATGCGATCGCACTGAAAGGATTTTAAGTGTTGGGCAGAATGTTTTAAAGCCCATTGTTGCGAGAATTTGTCCATTTTCCTCCATTGTCAAGCGGGTTGAGAGCTATTTGAGAGGGTTTGAAGAAGAAATCAAAGGGGCTCTCTTGGAGGTAAGGTTTCCAACTTCATAACTCGTTTATATATCGTTTTCTAAGTATATTAAACCGGAAAATTGTTGAAACTAAACCCAAAATTTGGGGCAGTTAAGTGCATGGAATTGGGATTTTCTTTTGAGGATTTGAGTGGGCAATCGTGGTCCGATTTTAGTGTTCTTGGTATGTATGGAATCGTGGGAGGAAGAGTATTCTAGTGATGTAAATTTTATCTAATTTTGACACGTGGGCTCGAGGCTCGGGTTTGGCCAAATTTCAAGAATTGTGTCTAAATTGATAATTTTCGATTGGGTTTTGTTCCTTTAGAGTATATTGATGATGTTAATCTGGTTTTGGTTAGATTTGGAGCAATTAGGAGCCAATTTGGGGGGCAAGAGCATCGGGGATTAGTATTGTGGCCCGGTAGAGGTAAGTAATGGTTATAAATATTGTCCTGAGGGTGTGAAACCCCGGACTTCATATTTCTCACTGTTTTTAGAATGGCCCACATGTCGGATGACGAGTATGTGGCGCACACTGAATTTTGGATTGGACTTGGTCCTCTGCGCGACAACTATTGAGTTGCGTATTTTACTCTAATCATATGTTAAATTGTGTTCTAAAGACTATTGCTATATTTGGGTTATAAGCCGTGTTTGGGGCCTCATGCCGACTTGTTTAGACCCCTTAGGGGCTTTTTACTGCTATTTCCTCAGTATTTATGTATGATTTACACCCAGTCATATTGTGCTTACCTATTTTCGAAACTCATCCTGATTTACACTATTTTGAGATTTAAAATGATGTTTTGGGTCGAGTACCCCGTTTTACTGTTATGCCCGAGGGGCTTTTGAGAGGTTTTGACTGTGTGAGGCCGAGGGCCTGATTGTGAGGATATGATATGCCACGAGGTGTCTTGATAATTAGCGCTTGAGAGGAAGGATCTCCTACGAAGTCTATACACACCCCCAGTGAGCGCAGGTACCTACTGAGTGCTGAGTGCCGAGTGCCGAGTGATGAGTGATTGGGAGGCATGAGTGACAGTGAGGTTGCCTGATGGGCTGATACTGAGTGGCTGTGAGGTGCTGAGTGATGTTCTGCCTGAGGGGCGATTTATGATTCATGTTTCTGCCCAAGGGGCTACTTATGATTTATTTCATTTTTAGACTAAATCTTTCGGTTATTTTTATTTCTGAAATTTTTGGGAAAACACATTTTTCAGAGGATTTTATGAAGTTGGTTTTAAAGTACGATGATTTCATATATCTATGTATATACTGTTGGGAAGAAAAGGTTGTGCCTATTGTGAATTGATGATATTGATTTTTATGTGTTTCTTGCCGCTTAGACTTGATTTATTCTCATTACTACTGAGTTAGTGTACTCACATTACTCCATGCACCCCTGTGTGCAGATTCAGGTACAAATGCCGAGCGTTAGCCATCTATTCCGTGCGGAGCCGGAGTTCGGGATATAGAGGTAGCTGTTCAGCGTCTGCATCATCTCTGTTTTCCCTTTTTTTGTTGTATTTAGCTATTTGTTCTGAGGTTTTGTATTATAATAGTAGACTTGTTGGTATATTTCTTAGATGCTCATGACATGTTGACTCTGGATTTTGGGGGTGGTTTAGACTAATTAGCTGTTTATTTTGCCTAATGAATTCAGTGATTGTTGGCTAGCCTAGTTCCACGATAGGCGCCATCACTGCCGGTTAATGATTTGGGGTCGTGAAAGAAGGTTTGGAATGTTCATAGTTTTGAAGGAGTTCATAGTTTCGATCATTGATTTTTGGTCTAGGTTATTGTCGCGGTTTGAGCTTTTGGATAAGCTTAGTTAATGTAATTGGACTTATTGGTATGATTAAACGAGGTCTCGAGGGGCTCGTGTGTGATTCAGGGTGGTTTCCATGCGGGTATGGCATGTGAGTTGTCCATGTAGAGTGTGGATAAGGATCCATCCCCCTAGGGTCACCGTCTCATGTTTCTCTATTGATGGTGTACATGCGGGTTGTGAGAAACTGACGGGTTTCTGGTTGATGTGGATCTTGGTAAAATTGATCATTCGTTGGACTTTACATCTTTTCTCTATTAGCAAATTACCTGGATGTATACATGATTTTTCACCGCATACCTTCTCTATATGTTGGCTCTGGGATGTATACATGACTTTTATGCATATCTTCTTAGTATGTCATTTTACTTGATGAGACGTATAACGGTACATATATTCTCTATATGTGGATCCGTGTAACTTGACTTGTTTAAACATGCATATCTTCTCTATATGCAACTATTGATGTATTACCTAATATTTCAAGCATATCTTCTTTATATACAATTGTTGATAGATTACATGATATTCCAAGCATATCTTCTTTATATGCAACTGTTGAAGGATTATCTGACATTTTACACATACCTTCTCTATATGCATTCTTTGATGATTCAGTGATGTTAGACGCATATTTCATTTATATGCTGACCTGTTAAAATGGGATAATAACGGTGCATATCTTCTCTATATGCAATTGTTGATGTGTTATTTGATATCAAATGCATATTTTCCTTATGTGCACTGATTGGTTGTACTGGTGTTTCATGCTTAAATTCAATATTGTTATTGGACACATAGATATATTTTTTAGTTGTACATGTTATACATATTGAGTATCCTTGACCTGAGACCTCGACACTACTTCATTGAGATTAGTTAGGATACTTATTGAGCACATGGGGTCAGTTGTACTCATACTAAACTTCTTCACCTTGCGTGTAGATCTTGGGGCCGAGCTGTTGCGGATTACTGAGGCGGGCATTGAAAATGTATATGTGTTCCAGACATTGCTACCACTTGTTCTTGGTCAGGATTGAACTTCTGTTTATGTATATTCTAACAAATGTTGTATTCATTCTCTGTAGCAACCTTGTAAATCTAAATCTTTGTGGCTCATGACTTGTACTATCAATCCTTTGGATGTTGTATGGAATTCAGCTATTTTAATCATAATTATATATGATCTTTCTCTTTAGTTATATTATTCTATGTTTGTCTTACATAACATAATGGGGTTAGGTGCCATCACGTCCATGTGTAATTTTTAGGTCGTGACAATGTGTCATTAAGGAACTTAATACTCTCTTAGTACTGGAGGTTTAGGATTATTTTCTCGCAAGATAGAATATATTACTCACACTGGTTTAGCGGTAATTCAATCCCAGTGCTTCAGTGAATGTAATAAGGCGTAGCAAATCACACATAGACTCTATTTTGTTTGTGAGAAAATATGCGTAAGAAGAGTGCAAAAACTATGATGTCAAAATTTAATGCAATGCATCTAAATATATCAGCAATGAATGAGAGAGTAAAGAGGTGCAATCCAAAATGTGCCTTTCTCATTCACACCTAAAAAATCCAACAATCCCTCACATGAAGGGGAATGGTTATATGATGAAATATATACATGAAAAAACTATGTGGTTCTCAAGTAAGTATTGTATCAGATATTGTCGGTCAGTTAGATATATACATGATATAGTGAATATATATCAAATATACTTGGTCAATCAGTAGATCTAATATCTTTGAACTCTCGAGCTTCGGTGTATACCTAGATATCATAATTCAGACAATCAACATTTACCATCTTGGGTTCTCATTGTTGTGTTTGTTTCAGCCATTGACACTGTTCAATTTAATAAGTACAACAACAACATGTCCAGTATATTCCCATAAGTGGGTTCTAGGGTCTGGTTTTATAAGTGCATATAGAATTGGCATTACAAAATTCTCTTTGAAGCGACTTACACTTCACACTCGTTCATGTGATTCCTAAACATGTAATCATGTAGATACAAAATTTGGCAATTCCATATCAAACCTAGAATGTTTAAAAATCCATAACACTTTATTCGTGTTACTAAACAATGTCTCATTACGAGAATGAACAAAATTTTTATTTGACAATATTGAACCGTCAATAATGACTTTGTTTGATCTCCCTGAACCTAGATCTTGAGATCTCCAGTTTTCTAGGTAGAGTTACCACCACAATGACTTGGTCATAGTGCCATTTCCCTCAATGATCTCTCAACTACCTCTCTAGTTAGACCTTTTGTCAATGGATTTGACACATTATTACCAATCTGGTGCTTCTTTGGCAAGCCCACAGTCTATATTAGGTTCTCTACTTCTTGCTGCAATTTTGCAACCCTTAGTAGGATCTTTGGCCCTGCCCTAGCCTCAGCCTCTCTCGGCTACGACCGATGGTGCTCCATCTCCAGTACCTGCTTCTACTGTTGATGCGTTTGCTCTCACCATATGGAAAAGAATAGAAGATAACAATTTTGATTTAAGACAAAAATCAACGTACAATGAGGAATCAAGAAAGGGAAATTTCCTAAAGCCCTATTGTTACACCCCATGTGTTCGTACGTGAGACTACGTCGCAAGTCAATTGATGTAAGCTTAGAAATGAGATCATCTTTGAAAGTACATAAATTAATTTAATATTGTCACCTTGGAGGTTACAAATAATTAAGATCATGAACAATAAGAACCAAGAGGGTTGGAAGACTTAGAAGCTAAACGAGTTGAAGAAAATAAGTTTCGTTGAAAGTTGACTAGTTGGGAATGTTATAACAATGTACTTTTGGGGTGAGACTAGATAACTTAATATTATAAGGAGGTTATGTTATGAGTTATTTTAGACGTATCGTATTTGTGAGTTATGTTTTGAAGTCAAGCAAGTTTTAGAACAAAACCTGGCAAAGATTATCACAAGTTATATTCATAAATGTGCTGAAAATTAGGTCAAACGTAGTGGAGCTTTTCTCCAAATATACAAGGAATACTGTATGATCCACCAACTAAATTGAAGATCTATGAGTCTAGTTTCTAATTCATTAAATATTTTGTCGATACGACATCAGAGTAGAGAGATATTCGTATTTTTGCTAGACTTCGCAAGCAGCTCCCTATGGGACCAACTGAGGCGGTGGACGACCCTTGAACATTTTAATAGGGTTGGACGGCTCAATTTTTGTTCATTTTAGACCAAGGAAAGATCCCGAAACTCTCTCACACCTCTATAACAGTTCTCCAAGGTTTCAAGTCGAATCCAAGGTGATTTTACATAGACATAACCTCAAAAATTAGCCTAAGTGAAGAAAAGAGTCTCTATGGTGTTGTGATACCATTAAGGGTGCTTGTAAGCTAAGGGAAGCATTGTTTTGAGTTATTTCTGATTATTTAATGTATTTTATAACACCCAATTTCTTGGGATTAAGCTTATCTATGTGTTGGTTAAGTTACCTGGATAAAGAATTACAAGATAGAACTTGAAGTTATATAAGAAGTTGAATGTGTATGACTTCATATGGATGGAAATTATGGGGAATAGCTATGTTATAATTTTATTATTATTTTTCTGCTGGTCAATATGTTGAGTATGTTGATAATTCTGTAAATAGGAGAAGAAACAACCACACAACACCTAGAAGTTGTCCATGCCGTTGTTATATCTTTTTGGATTGTTTGATATTACTTTATGATGGACATGAGATTGGAATGTCATGCATATATATATATATATATATATATACACGCCGGACCTGTTAACGGTGTTTTAAATATTGGGTAGATGGGAAAAAGATTTGGAGTTTGGTTCAAATCCAAGCTTGCCGCTCGTTGTGTTAAATAGTAGTTCTACTGGTGACGTTTGTGCACTTGTTGTTGTGTAGAGTGAATTGTGTTGTTGGTTTGTTATGTGTGTTGTGGTGCTGAACATATATAGTTGAAGGTTGTATGTGTTCTTGTTTTAGTTTTATGGAATTGGGGAAAGTAAGGAAAACAAGGAAGATGTTGCCCATTTTAATATAAAATAAGTGTCGTTCGTTGTATGATAGTTGCATATTTCGTAGCTAAATGATAGCATTATATTTTTTGATGTAGATTAAAGTGCAACAAGGAAAGTTCAACACAAAAATTGGACAGATTGTGATAATGTATGTTAAGGCTAAACCTTTCCTTCATTTTGGCATGATCCCGTAATTACATGCGTATGATACCGAGACATAAAGAGTAGTTCGTACTCCTAAATTTATGTACATTATCCTAGTATGATAAGTTAAACTATTCTCCCTTATCGGGACTTTATATTCAGTTAAGTATTTTCTTTTTTCCTGTCAAGAGAGTAGAGGGTGTGTATATATATACACACACACACACACACACCCATCGAGCTATAATCGGTGGGCAGACCTCTATTGGGCAACCTCTAATCAGATGGTAAGTTATATAAGGATCCTATTGTGGCCGAGCTCTTATGAGCGACGCTAGAATAGACGAGATACAGATTGTAGTATGTCCAAGCGCCTATGAGTGAGCCTCCTACGGTAGAGCAGTTACACATACTGTGCCTTATAGGGCCGGACAATTATTTTGCTTACTATATTGACAGAGTTGAATCAGTAATAGTAGGTAAGCATATCTTCAGATTATCTTTGCCTCCCAGTTATTTTTAGTTATTATATTATTATTTCAGTTTCAACTTTCAGTAATTCTATTTCCTTACATACCCAGTATATTATTTCATACTGACATCCCTTTTTGTCGGGGGCACTTTATTTCATGCCTACAAGTCCTGATAGACAGCTGGATAGACCTTCCCAACATCAGCTTGGTTGGTAAGCTCCACATTCTAGGGTTACCAGGTCTAGACCTTGGAGTCCATTTTATATATACATGTTTGATGGGTAGGTCGAGGCTCTGTCCCGACCATGATATAATTAAGTTATCTTTCTAGGCTTGTAGGCGAGTCCTGTGTATTTTGTATATCAGAATTGTGGCCTTTCTAGCCCTGTGTATATGTTCAGTTGGGGATTTCTGGTTGGAGACATTCATGGCGGTCTCGTCGGTCTGCATCGTTATGTATATGAGCTTTTTGGTATGTTTACCCCTCAAATAAAAGAGAATTTATTTTCAGATGATTCAGGACTTATGTTTGCTAATGATACAAAGACAATTGCAATTAGAAAGTTACAACTAGCTAGAGGGACAATACAACAATAGGTAAGAGCACTAATATATATATAAAGAGAGAGAGAGAGAGAGAGAGAGAGAGAGAGAGATTTCTTGACGACATGGCTCTATTTGAGGCACTATCAGATCATGCATACTAGATGTGAAAATTTACAGTTTAAGACCCTAAGATGGGAATATCAAATACGCCCCGTGAATAACATGCCATGGGAGTATTAGAAGGTAAACTTTTAAGTTTCAATAGGTAACAGAAAGTGAAGGAGGGTACGAGGTACCCAATTAGTGAAGATAATCAATATTTACAATTTCAAGTAGAAAAATATAAGTATTCTGAGTTTCCTTCGACAATAACAATGGTATGTACAATTGGCCACACCCATCTTTGTTATGCCCTATGCGATCTAACATATGTAGTTTAAGTGGAGGATGGGATATTAGGATCCATCCGAGGTTAGAGTAACCAAAATGGTTTATGGATTGTTAACATTAGCTGACATTTCAGAAGGATATTCTAAACGTGATAGTACACCCAGATAGTGCAATCTATAATAGCATCATCAGATATGAATACTAGAATGTTCATAAAATTCAGAAGATAGGCACTGGAATCCTAGATGGGATAAATATTTACCTTAGTATGACTCTCGTTCCTAATAAAGAGAGAATGTTAGGCGATCCGAAGAGCCAGTGAGATGGAGCAAGGGGAGCTAAAGAGAAATATTGTTTTATTGATGTTATTAGAATAAAGTAATGGACAGAAACATTAGGAGGAGAATAAGAAAAGAGTAAATGAAGCAGTATGAGAAAGATGTGACAAATGGATGATAACGGTAAATCAATATATGACCATATGACAAAGTCTACAGTCAAGTGAAGGAAAAGACAAAAGGAGATAGACCTTGAAACTATAAAAGAGTATAAGCCATAAAGTCATATCCTCGTTTCGAGAAAGGAGTTAGTTACTCCAACGTGATTACCAGAAGGAAAAGTTAGACCCCCGGAGTAATAGAAACCAGTATGGGCTAGTGAACAAGATAAACTGAACATGAATTTTTTTATCAAAAGATGTGATAGTAGTCGACATGAAGAGGATTTCAGATATCGTGTTCCGAAAATAATATTGTATGCGGCTATATCAGAGAGCCCAACTTTACGGACGTTTCGACACCCGGAAGGCTCGAAGGAACAAGTTTTGGTATCAAGGGGGAAACAGAGGTCCTTGACCTCGAGGCAATCCACATCGGAGGTCCTCGACCTCGACGCAATCCATATCGAAGGTCCTCGATCTAGAGGTAATCCACATCGGAGGTCCTTGACCTTGAGGCAATTCATATCGAAGGTCTTCGACCCCGAGATAGTGCATATCGAAGGCCAACATAGAAAGGCGGGAAATTACCTAGGGGTATGTGCTCAAAGCTGACAAAAAGTACACAACATAGTACAAGTCCGTATCGTGGCATTAAAAGGTTGTACCAGCAATATCTCTTTGTATTAAGTACACATGTACCATGTGGGATTCCCCCTTATATATAAAGGGGACTCTTTCCGCTTTGTAAGGGACACGATATTCAATATATAAGAACAACAATATTCTCTGCTCTCTTACTTAAACATTCTCTACACTGTTCCATTGATTTATTACTTCCATTTATTGTGTTACATTTATTGTTCTTCACTTATTACTTGTTATTGATCATAAATAGACCAGACCATTATTAAGGCCCATAATATTGTTTAATAATTATCGATAGCCCCAAGTCAAGCTTCTCAAGCTCGATCTCGAGGCCTACCCAGATACCCTCGAGGCTGGCCTCTTCGATTCCGGTTGCGTAATTTAGTTCTTTTAACTCTTATTTCATTTTTCTCGCTTCATACTATGCATCTACTTCCTAAACAACCGGTATTAAAATAGATCACATATTTTTAGAACCACATAATCAAATATAATTGTAACTACCATTTTCACGGTAAACAATTTGGCGCCCACCGTGGGGCTAAAAATAATAGTGATTATCTTAGTGCTGGTTTTCTAAAAACACAAGTTATCCTTCAAAATTTTTCCCGTAGAAGAATCTTCCATTTCAGGTCAGAAAATGTCTAACTCAATAAACACAACGTGAAAACAATGACCCTGAGGAGCACGGACGACAAGAACCCGTGCTCAAACGGGACAAACTATACCTAAAAGAAATACTATGTTAGAGAGGAAGATGTTGAAGAATCGTCCCAACCACATAGCGATGCACTGGTTTATTTCCTCTTGAATAGCATTCAAATTAAGAGTGTGCTCGTGTATCCACGTAGCTCGGCCAATATAATTAGATTCGGGGTAGTGGAGCAGCTTAAGCTTCTTGACCAAATCGCACCCAATTCTAATGCCCTCAAAGGGTTTAACATGGAGAGCGAAACGACGAAGGGGGAAATCATCCTCCCAGTCGACGTATCCGGTATAGTTTGAGGCACCAGGTTTCATGTCATCGAAGGGGACACGAGATACAACACCCTGTTGGGAAGGCCATGGATACATATCATCAACGCTTTACTGTCGACTCTCCACCAGATGTTGAAGTTCCAACCACAGATGGTATAAAAACAATGTATAGGGAGAAACACGCGGCAAATGAAATGTTCGCAATACACGACGTGGCACCCGAGCCCATATATTCCACCTCCAAGGGGTCGGAATACAAACTGGTCCCCGAAGATGACGAGGAAGACTTCCTCACCCCTCGAACCTTCGTGGCCCTCGAAGAATCAGACACAACAAGATCAACGGTCGAAGAGTTGGAACAAGCCATTTTAATGAAACACCTACCAGATCGAAAGGTATACCTGGTAACGGGACTAACCCCCGAACTCAGGAAAGAACTCATTCAATTTCTTATTGACAACATTGATTGCTTTGCTTGGTCCCACTTATATATGATATGGATATCCCCGGAAATAACCACCCATCGACTGAGCGTCGACCCCAGGTTCAGGCCGGTAAAGCAAAAAATGAGGCCTCAGTCCGAGGTAAAACATGCGTTCGTCAAAGACGAGGTAACAAAACTCCTCAAAATAGGGTCCATCAGGGAAGTAAAGTATCTCAAGTGGTTGGCCAATATAGTTGTGGTCCCCAAGAAAGGGAACAAATTAAGAATGTGCATAGATTATAAGGACTTAAATAAAGCACGCCCTAAAGATTCATTCATGTTTCCCAATATCGATCGATTGATTGATGCCACGACCGGCCACGAGACTCTCAACTTTCTCGATGCCTACTCCGGGTATAATCAGATTCAAATGAACCCCGAGGACAGGGAAAATACTTCGTTCGTAGGAAGTATGGCACATACTGCTACAATGTGATGCCCTTCGGGCTAAAAAATGCAGGGGCCACATACCAATGTGTAGTTAATAAGATGTTCGAACATCAAATAGGCAAATACATGGAAGTTTATATTGATGACATACTGGTTAAGTCTCTACGCACAGAAGACCATTTGACTCATTTGCAGGAAACTTTTGACATCCTTAGAAGCTACAACATGAAGCTCAACCCCGAGAAATGCGCCTTCGGCATAAGTTCATGCAAATTTTTAGGCTTCAAGGTATCAAACAGGGGGGATTGAAATCAACCCCAAAAAAATCACGACCATCGAAGAAATCATGGTGGTAAACAACGTAAAGGCCATGCAGCAGTTTACCGGGCGGATAGCGGCGCTGGGCCGATTCATCTCGAGGTCATCAGATCGGAGCCATCAATTTTTCTCTCTACTCAGAAAGAAAAACAACTTTGAGTGGACTTTAGAGAGCCATCATGACTTGGAGGAATTAAAATGGTATCTCTCAAGCCCGTCTTTGCTCCACACCCCAAAGGAGGATGAAATGCTATATGTGTACTTAGCAGTATCTGAGGTAGCGGTATGTGGCGTGTTGGTTCGAGATGAGTAAGGACGTAATTCCCTGTCTACTATGTAAGTCGAACCCTGTGAGATAGTGAAACCAGGTATACACACTTAGAAAAATTATCTCTTGCATTAACAAGTGCATCTTGAAAATTGAAACCTTATTTTTAAAGCAACCATATATGTGTTTTAAAAACATATCCTCTTCGGAATATATTGCATAAACCTGAATTGTCGGGCCGGGTGGCCAAATGGGCCATCGAGCTCGGGGGGTACGATATTGAATATCAGCCCCGAACGACTATCAAGTCCCAAATTCTGGCGGACTTCGTGGCTGAATTTGCGCGCGCCCTAGCGCCCGAGGTAGAAAAAGAACTTTTTCTAAAAACGATCGCATCATCGGGGGTGTAGGCCTTATTTACCGACGGTGCCTCAAATGTGAGAGGATCCGGGCTCGGCATAGTTCTTACGCCACCTGCAGGTGGTGTAATTAGACAATCTATAAATACTGCAAAGTTGACTAACAAAGAAGACGAATATGAGGCTATGATTGTAGGTCTTGAACTAGCCAAAGGCCTGGGAGCGGAAGCTGTCGAAGCCAAATGTGATTCCCTCCTGGTAGTAAACTAGGCAAATGGGAGCTTCGAGGTTCGAGAGGAAAGGATGCAACGCTACCTAGAAAAACATCAAACCACTTTGTGTCGTCTCAAAGAATGGACTCTGGTCCACATACCTCGGGAGCAGAACAACGAGGCTGATGTACTCGCAAACCTTGGGTCATCCGTCAAAGAAGATGACATAGTCCCCGGGGCTGTTGTTCAGATATCCAAATCGGTGATCAAAGAATTCCATGCCGAAATCAACTCCACCAGCCTAAAATGGGATTGGAGAGACAAATACATTGATTATTTGGTAAGTGGGAAGCTTCCCACGAATCCAAAAGAGTCAAGGGCTCATCGGACCAGAGAATCCCAATTTTCACTCGACAAAAGTGGAGCTCTATACAGAAGAACCTTCGACGGGCCCCTGGCAGTATGCTTGGGACCAGGAGACACTGATTACGTGCTCCGAGAAATTCACGAGGGCACCTACGGAAATCATTCTGGTGCCGATTCTTTAATTCAAAAGGTGATCAGAGCAGGTTACTACCGGGACAACATGGAAAGAGACATCAAAGAATTCATCAGAAAATGCGACAAGTGTCATAGATTCGCGCCAATGATCATCCAACCCGGTGAATAGCTACATTCAGTCTTATCACCATGGCCATTCTTGAAATGGGGAATGGACATAGTCGCCTCCCTACCAACGGCACCAGGTAAAGCTAGATTTATTCTATTTATGACTGGCTATTTTCTCAAAATGGGTGGAAGCACAATCCTATGAAAAGATAAGAGAAAAATAAGTCATCGTCTTCATATGAGATCATATCATATGCCGATTTGGCATCCCCTCCGAGATAACGTGTGATAACAGGAAGCAGTTCATCGGAGGAAAAATAACAAAGTTTCTCGAGGACCACAAAATCAAAAGAATACTACCGATGCCCTACCACCCATGTGAAAATGGTCAAGCCTAATCCACAAACAAGACCATCATTCAGAAATTGAAAAAGAAGTTAGAAAATGCGAAGGGAAAGTGGAGATAAACACCGCCCGATGTACTATGGGCATATCGGACAACCTCTAAATCATGCACAGGAGAGACGCCGTTCTCTTTGGTGTACGGTTCCGAGGCTTTGATATTAGCCGAGATCGGAGAGCCAAGCGCCAGATTCCGACATGCCACCGAAGACTCAAACAATGAGGCCATGACTACGACCCTCGAGCTATTAGACGAGAAGCGAGATGCTTCACTGGTCCGGATGGCCGCCCAAAGACAAAGAATTGAAAGATACTACAACCGAAGAGAAAACCTCCGATATTTCGGAACTGGGGATTTAGTTCTAAGGAAAGTCACCCGACGCACTTGAAACCCTAACGAAGGGAAGCTAGGCCCAAACTGGGATGGACCGTACCGCATCCTCGGAGTAATCGGCAAAGGATCCTACAATATCGGCACCATGGCAGGCCAGCAACGGCCAAACCATTGGCACATATCAATGCTCAAGCACTATTATTGCTAAGGTACAATCCTCTCCCTCTTTCCTTCAAGCTTTTACACTAACCAAAGGCGCAGGTGTGCGACTAAAGGGAATCAAAAGGTGAGGTTTTTAACGAGGCAACATCCATATGCTACCTAAGGAGAACTAAACAAGTATTCAAGGCTACTCTTTGATCAACCTCGAATACTGAGGGGCACCCCCCTAAGAGATCACTGAAATACTCCAAAAAAGGGTCTCGACAGAAGAATGGTGTATCAGACCAAACGGTCAAATGAACCGTGTCCGTATAGAATAATCGAACCCTCGATGGAAAAAAACATGTATACTTAATAAGAGAAGTACCTTCTATCATCAAAACATTTCTCACATCAAATAAGTTTTCCATTCTTACAAGAGATAGCCCTAAGGCCAAAAATTTATCAAGCACTCAGGAACTGTCCCCGACATTCACTCCACCGAGTTGCCGAAACTCGAAGCTGTAAGACCTTAGGGAAGGTAACTTCAAGTTCATAAGCCCTCCTCGAGGCAACATCAATTCTGACTCGGGAACTGCCCCTGAAAGTCGGCTCATCAGATTATCGAATTCGAAGCTGTAAGACATCAAGGCAGGTAACTTCAAGATCATATGCCCTCCTTGAGGAAACACAAATTCCGACTCGGGGACTTTCCCCGACTTTCGGCTTGTGAAGTTATTTAACTCGAAGCCGTAAGACCCCAGGGCTAGAAACTTCGAACTCGTAAGCCCTCCATGAGGAAACATCAAAACTGTAAGACGTCAAGCAAGGCATGTACAAATTTATAAGACCTTAAAAAAAGCATAAACCCCATATCAAAGTCAAGGCTATATATCGAACTTGTAAGACCCAAACGGAATACCCTCGATATAAATTCCATAGCTATCTCACTCGGGAACTGAAAAGCTCCAGCCAAACTAACGCAATTCAGAGACGTCCGACTGTTGCTGTAAAATCACAGGCCTCTAATTACTTCGAAAAATATAAAAAAGAACCGGTTAAAGGTTGTGCCAAACTAAAGCGTAAGAGCCCAAGTTGCCCACTACATTAAAGTTTGTACCACCTAAAGCGTAAGAGCCCAAGTCACCAGCTAGTCGTATCGACCTAACGTGTAAGATCTCAAGTCGCCAGCTACAGGTTATACCAACACAAAGCACCTCGGGGACAATTTGAAAACCTGAGGGCCGTTGAGCTCGAGTCGAAACGCGACTCGGAGAATAAGCCCGATACGGTTAACAAAAGCGCCTCAAGGCCAAAAAAGCGGAAGAGCCAAAGTCACCAACTAGTTGTATCGACCCAACGCGTAAGAGCCCAAGTCGTCAGCTACAAGTCATACCGACACAAAGCGCCTCGAGGCCAATTTGAAAACCTGAGGGTCGTAGAGCTTGAGTCGAAACCCGAATCGGAGACTAAGCCCGATACGGTTAACTAAAGCGCCTCAAGGCCAAAAGAGCGTAAAAGCCCAAGTTGCCAGCTAGTCGTATTGACGTAATGCGTAAGAGCCCAAGTCGCCAGCTATAGGTCATACCAACACAAAGCGCCTCAGGGCCAATTTGAAAACATGAGGGCCGTTGAGCACGAGTCAAAATCCGACTCGGAGACTAAGCCCTATACGGTTAAATAAAGCGCCTCAAGGCCAAAAAATTGTGAGAGCCCAAGTCGCCAGCTAGTCGTATCGACCCAACACGTAAGAGCCCAAGTCGCCAGCTATAGGTCATACCGACACAAAGCGCCTCGGGGCTAATTTGAAAACCTGCAGGCCATTGAGCTCGAGTCGAAACCCGACTAGGAGACTAAGCCCGATATGATTAACTAAAACATCTCAGGGCCAAAAACACGTAAGAGCCTAAGTCGTCAGCTAGTCGTATCGACCTAACGCGTAAGAGCCCAAGTCGCCAGCTACAGGTCATACCAACACAAAGCGCCTCAGAGCCAATTTGAAACCTGAGGGCTATTGAGCTCGAGTCAAAACCTGACTCAGAGAATAAGTCCGATACGGTTAACTAAAGTTCCTGAGGGCTAAAAAAGTGTAAGAGCCTGAGTCACCGCTACATTAAAAGTCGTATCAACCTTACGCGTAAAAGCCCGAGCCGCCAACTACATGTCAAACCGACGCAAAGCGCCTCAGGGCCAATTCGAAAACTTGAGGGTCATTGAGCTCGAGTCAAAATCCGACTCGAACACTAAGCCCGATACGGTTAACTAAAGCGCCTCAGGGCCAAAAATGCGTAAGGACCCAAGTCGCCAGCTACAACGGTTGTCGAACTGACCTAAAGCGTAAGAGCCCGAGTCGCCAGCTTAAAGAGCCTCAGGGCCAATTTATAACCCCAAGGGTCTCATCTCAAAGTCCAATTCACCAAGCTAACTACCAACAAGCAAATCAAATCAAAGAAAATTTCATATATATATATATATATGTGTGTGTGTGTGTGTGTGTGTGTGTGTGTGTGTGTGTGTGTATTGCAAATACATATTTACAACGCTCCCACGGGAGTCTTATGAAAACAACAAGGCTGAAAATCTATTCTACTCTCGGGACCAGCTCCCTCAAAGGCCCCTCGGACCAGCTCCCACGACGGCCTTCAAGTATCAGCATCAGTTCAAGAAGAAAGAAAAAACTTAGCATCGATCTCGCCCACCTCGGCCTTCTTTATTTCTTCCGAGAAGTCAAAACCCGTAGAATGTATCTCTTCGATGATCTCCATCTGTGACTTGCATCGGGAACATTAATCGCCCCTCATCTCTTTGGTGAAATCCCCCCTTAGCTTAGCCCGAGCATCAGCATCATCTATTTAATAAACTGCCACTTTCTTGTCGGCCTTCATATTCAGAAGATCAGCTTCGAGATTGACAATCCTGCTTGACTGGATTAAGATATCTTCTCGGGCATTACGAAGTTGTATCTCAAGGGCAGCAGCCTTGCCCGAAGCATACCTTTGACTCGAGGACCGATTCCCCTACAGACAGTTATCGACTACCACCGATCGCCCATCAAGAACAGAAACCTAAGGGTTCATTTTAAAAGTCCAAAACTTCGAACCAATTATCAACATCCATCACAGTCTATTCAAGAAAGCAAAGAAAAGACAAGAAATGGAAAAAAATAGAGGCCCTTATATATAGTGAAGATTCACAAAGGTATATTTTACAAGGCTCATAGATGGAGCCCTTACACAAAGAAGAGAACAAGTAAATACCTAATCTACCTTCTTTGAGAACTAGTCTGTAGTTATTATCGGGACTTCGCCTTCTTCCCCCCCCCCTCCGAGGGACCTTGTCTTCATCAACCCCCTCGGGACTAACATCCTTACTAGCTCTTTTCTCTTCGTCTTCGACATCGACTTCTGCCGGTATCACAACTGATCATGCTGCCCCCTAAATTAGGAAAGCACTCAAGAACTCCAAGCAGGAAGATATTAAGATTCCCGCAGGAAGATATTAAGATTCCCGCAGGAATTTTAACCTAAAAGATATTACATATATGTAAAGTTACTTGGACTCGGATTCAGGGAAAAGAAGAATTGGTGAAGCAGTCTCAACATCAAGATTTATCTGCGACATGAGGAAGTATCTTCAAGTTATCTTCTCCCCGCAAAGGAATAGCCCGACCGGCTCTATCAATAGCTGTATCTCCTTCAGATAGACGGATTTTTACCTTTTCCGCTTTTTCCCAATAGCAATCAACCTTCGCCTCTTCAATATCAGTCGCTGGACCAATATATCGAGGGGGAACTGTCATTGCGCTTTTGGAAGAGCGTGAAGAAAAAGGCGTTTTCTCTTTTTGAGGGGCCGTTTTAGAAATCTTGGCCATAACTGTATTAGCATTTCAGAACAAGAAGAAGAAAAATGGCGATGAGATGAAAGAGAAAGCTGATAAGAAGAGGTTTAAAGATGTTGAAAAGGGTGAAAACTTGAAAAAGAAGGGTTGGAGTATTTATAAGGTTTTTCCAAGCGTGTTGGAGAAGTTGAAAGGGCGGCAAATAGCGGTTCAGAGGATTTTTGAGAATCGTGTTCTGTGTAACCTTTCTGTCGCATCAACGGATGACCTCATGTGACTGACGTCATGATGAAGATATCGAACAACCAAGAATTCAAGACCATTCCTTATCATTTCATTCCAAGGAACTTGCGGACTATCTTTATGCGGCTAAAATTGGAGAGCCCAATTTTACGGTCGTTTTGACACCCAGAAGGCTCGAAGGACCAAGTTTTTGTATCAAGTGGCACATCGAAGGTCGTGGACCTCGAGGCAATCCATATTGAAGGTCCTCGATCTCGAGGTAATCCACATCGGAGGTCCTCAACCTTGAGGCAATGCATATCGAAGGCCAACATATAAAGGCGGGAAATTACCAATGGGCATGTGCTCAAAGCTGAAAAAAGTACACAACATAGTACAAGCTCGTACCGTGGCATTAAAAGGTTGTACAATCCATATTTCTTTGTATTAAGTATACATGTACCATGTTGGATTCCCCCTCATATATAAAGGGGACCCTTGCCTCTTTGTAAGGGACACGATATTCAATATACAAGAACAACAATATTCTCTTACCTCTAACTTAAGCATTCTCTACAATCGTTCCATTGATTTATTACTTTCATTTATTGTGTTCCATTTATTGTTCTTCACTTATTACTTGTTATTGATCATAAATACACCATTATTAAGACCCACAATACTATTTCATAATTATCGATAGCCCCAAGTCATGCTTCTCAAGCTCGACCTCGAGGCCCACCCGGATACCCTCGAGACTGGTCTCTTCGATACCGGGTTTGTGTAATTTAGTTATTTTCGCTCTTATTTCATTTTTCTCGCTTCATACTCTACATCTTGACTAAACAACCAGTATTAAAATAGATCACATATTTCTAGAATCACATAATTAAATATAATTATAATTACCATTTCACCGTAAACAAATATAATGGACAAGGCGAGTGTCACCTTTGTGAGTAAGAAATTGAGTTACCCCTGGTACTGAAGTGTTACAGCAAGGCGAGTAAGAGTAATTGAAGATGTGAAAAGAACCCGAAGATGAAGAGATAAAATATATATAGGTAGATCTTCATGGTATTAAAGGTTAGTACTCACTAAAATGGGGGGGGGGGG
>ML417279.1:0-18970 GCA_005239525.1 Nicotiana knightiana | reverse complement strand
AAAAAAGAGAAAAATAAAATAAATTAGTTTTTTTTGTTTAAAAAAATTTTTCTAAAAAAAGGGGGGGGGGGGGGGGGGAGTGTAACGATCCGGCAAGTCGTTCCAAGAGTTTAGCCCCGTTTCCCCCATTTCTACTTCATTATATGCGGTTCAGCTTCATTACGTTGTGTTAGATTTGTTGGCTCGGGTTCAGAGCAATTTTTGGAGAGAAATGAGACACTTAGTCTCTTAAGTTGGCCTCATGGTTAGCAAAGTCAACCAGAAGTTGACTATTTGGTAAACGACCTCGGAATGTAGATTTTATGGTTCAGATAGCTTCGTTAGGTGATTTGGGACTTAGGAGTGTGTTCGGAATGTGGTTTTGATGTCTGGTGTAGAATTAGGCTTGAATTGGCGAAAGTTAGTTTTTGGTGATTTCCGGTCGGCAGTGGAAAATAGGCTATCAGGGTCGAAATTGAATTCTGGAAGTTGGAGCAAGTTCGTAGTGCCATTTTAGATATGTGTGCAAATTTTCAGGTCAATTGGAAGTGTTTTGGATGGTTTCGGCATCTTTGGTGAAATTTAGAAATTTCAAAGTTCATAGGCTTGAATTCGACGTGATTTTGGTGTTTTTTGCGTTGTTTTTGTTGTTTCGAAGGCTCAACTAAGTTTGAATAAGGTTATGGGACTTGTTGGTATTTTTGGTTGGGGTCTCGAGAGGCTCGGGATTGATTCCGGATGGTTAACAGAGCTTTGGACTTGGTAATTTGCAGCAAAGCTGCTGCTGGTGCCATTTTACTGGTGTGGCTGCACCTGCGGATGGGGAGCCGCAGGTGCGATGGCCGCAGGTGCGAGGACCATGCGCAGGTGCGGAGTTTGGCAGCTTGTGGAAGCGCATGTGCGAAGAGGTAGTCGCAGGTGCGGAAAATGAAGACTTACGTCAAGTGCGCAGATGCGCACTTGGGACCGTAAGTGCGGGTCCGCAGGTGCACATAAGTGGCCGCAGTTGCAAGACCACTGGTCAGAGAGTATAAAAGGGTGCCTTCGTGAAATTTCACCCATTTTTCAGCATTTGTGGACGGGTTTGGAGATTTGAGCAATGTTTTTTAGAGGAAATTGAAGGTTATCGATTGGGTAAGTTACTTGGACCTCGTCTCTTGTGTTTGTGATGATTTTCCTACTTTTAATCATGAAATGGGTAGGAATTTAGGGAGGAAAATGGGTAATTAGGGCTTGTGATTGAGAGACCTTAAAATGGGAATTTGAGGGGTCATTGGGACTCCGATTTAAGTGTTCTTGGTATGTCTAAAATCGTGGGAGGATGAGGATTCTCGTGGTGTTAATTTTATCGAAATCCGAGACATGGGCCTGGGGCCGAATTTGGCCAATTTCGGGAATTGTGCCTAATTTTGATAGTTTTCGATTGGGGTTCATCTCCCTAGCATATTTTGATGTTATTGATCTGATTTGTGATAGACTTAGAGCATTCGGGAGCCAATTCGAGGGTCAAGAGCATCACGGAGTAGTTTTCGGGACGGTTTGAGGTACGTAACGATTGTAACTCTAAACCTGAGGGTATGAAACCGCGACATTTTTTATTATTTTGGTACATGCTAGGTGACGAGCGTGTGGGCCTGCACCGACAGGGATTGTGACTTGGTCCGTCCCGTAGCGACTATTAAGCCTCGTGTTCGATTTTAAACCTTACGATAACCTGTATTTTAGAAATTTATACTTGTTTATGGGTTGTAACCCATGTTTGGGGCCTTGTGCCGACCTGTTTAGACCCTCAGGGGTATTTTTACACTATTCTCACGCTATCCTAATAGAACATTTGTGAACTCAGTCATGTTTACCACTTGTTGTTATTTTCACTGTTATCACACTGTTTTGAAACTCTGATAGGTATTTTGGTTGAGTCCCATGAGTTGAGATGAATTGCCCGAGTGGCTTATGAGGATGACTGAGTGAGGCCGAGAGCCGAGTATGTGAGCATAGTTATGGATCGGGCTGCACACCGCAGCAATATATATATATATATATATATATATATATGTATGTATATATTATATATTACCTATGGATCAGGCTACACGCTGCATCAATATAGATTATACACGGATCGGGCTGCACGCCACAACAATATACATTATATATGGATCGGGCTGCACGCCGCAACAATATATATATTGGATTGGGCTGCATGCCGCAGCATTATAGCGCTTGGGCTGTAGGAGCCCCTCCAGAAGTCTGTACACCCCCAGTGAGCATAGTCGACTATTATATGGATCGGGCTGCACGTCGCAGCATATGATAAATGGATCGGGATGCACGCCGCAACGTATGTTATATGGATCGAGCTACACGCTGCAGCAATATATATATATATATATATATATATATATATATATATGTATGTATTGGATCGAGTTACACGCCGCAACAGTTGTTATATGGTATCTTATGAGTGAAAGTGCTGAGTGTGAGCATTGACTTATGAGAGTAGAGTCACGAGTGACGGAGAGGCTTGCCCGAGAGGCTTTATTTGTGAGTGACATTGTGCCCGAGTGGCTGATATTTTTATGAGACTACTGTTTTTACTTTTCTTTACGCTAAGCCTTTTTGATAAATGTTGACTAATGTTTTATACAAGTTTAAACGGAAAAACTCGTGTTTTGTGAAATCTTTGGTAAATGTGGACTTTTGACTTGATCTATTACCTCTATTGGTACTTATTTTTATGAAACTATAAAGTTTAAATGCTTGTCACTACACTCAAGTTTTTAGATACTGTGGTTACTTATTGAGTTGGCGTACTCATGTTACTCCATGCACCTTGTGTGCAGATTCAGGTACCGGGGCAGAGCAATAGTTGAGCTACCCCATTTGTAGCATTGTTCGAAGATTGTGAGGCAGCTGCTTGGCGTCCGTAGCCTACTCTTTCTCCTTCCTACTCTGTCATTTTACTTTACATTCCCCGACTTGTTGTAGTAGAGGATTTGTATTAGACTGTATCACTTCTTAGATGCTCATGACGGTTGACTCCAGATGTTGGGACTGTGTTTAGATGTTCTAATCATTTTTATTGTTTGAAATGCTTAAGAAACAAAATTATTTTGGAAAATTCGGATATTGGATGTATTAATTAGAAAATCATTATGTTATTTTCAGTGAATTGGCTAGCCTAATATCACAATAGGCGCCATCACGACCAGTTCAGATTTGGGGTCGTGACAATTTGGTATCAGAGCGCTAGGTTACATAGGACTCACCGGTCATGAGCAGGTTCAGTAGAGTCTTGCAGATCAGTACGGAGACCTTTGTACTTATCTTCGAGAGGCTGCAGAATCCTTAGGAAAATCTCACATTCTTGAATTCTTGTCGTGCAAATCCATTTTATTCAGCCAAGAGCGTAACTCTTGAATTCCTTCCATGTATTTAAACGCGCACGAGAGCGCTTAGTATCAGTTGTACACGATGGCTAGTAACTTCCATGGATGAGATATGATTTTGGCATGTTGGTAATGGTCCAGTCTGGAGGACTTGAGGACGGATTCATTCTGTGTCTTGAGTGCTAAGATTTCGATTGTGTGTGCCATGCATTTGGGGACTAATATGTCCGTTGGTGTCCTTATTGACGAGACTTTGTGACTGGATGTCTATGTGGTGAGTATGATTTGAGGGTGAGATGTGTTCATATTGTTTGATTGTGACAAAAAAGGATGGGCCGGATATGTAGTAAGAACTATTGAGTGTTTGACTTCTGTCTGGAGTTGCCACATGGCCTCGAGTTGTGAGTGTATTGGAAGACCTCTCATATTGTTTTGTTGTGGAATGAAGCCGATCGTTCTGTTGTATTATGAGTTCCTGGTGATGTCTTTTGGGATGATCATTTCCCAGTATCATAATGGTGTATTCCAGCCGTATTAGCACTCCTTTGTTATTGTATTCATTGATGGCATCCCGACAAATATGCGTAACCAGGGGTAGCATACTTAGTATTTGAGGACGGCATTATAAGGATTCAGGGAGGAGAAGCTCTATGCAAGGTTCTCCAAGTATGAATTTCGGCTCAGTTTAGTAGTATTCTTGGGACACATGGTGTCCAGTGAGGGTATCCATGTGGTCAGACGTGTGTGGGTAGAGCTTCCAGAAGCTCAAGATTTCTTTGGCCACCGCTCCAGTGTTATTTCTGCCATCAGCTTCAGGTTCTTATACCACGTATTGTGATGCCTTGAGGGTAGGCGTTGTTTGTGTTTCGATGCAGAAAGGCTTAGTGATTGCGTGATAGTTATGGTCTTCGGAAGTGTATAGAGAGATATCAGTTTCAGGCTTAGCAGGCAGGGGTATCTCCTGCAGGTTACCCTGAGGTGTGATCCTTATTTTGATCTGTAGTAAGTTCTCTTCTACCAGTAAATAATGTACGTTGTAATTTGACTTTAGATTGCTTGTAGGAGTTGGCATGACTATTACAATGGTGAATGCAAAATTTGCATACGACTTGAGGTGTTAGATGGTTTGGGTCATATGAGCTTATGAAGGATTTAGTTGAACCTCACCACAGTATGGTGGAAGTGATAGTGTATGGGCATCGTGAGTTATTGTTTTATCTTGATCTTTGGCTTTGAGCCAACTGGGGGAGTCCGTTAATGATAAGTTGATTACACGATTATGTGTTGTATTGGTCCGTTCGAGGTATATTGGTAAATAAGTTATGACCTGCAGATGTGGGGTCAGAGAATGACTCGAGTAATGAAAATTTCTTCGATATAGGTTGTAATGTACTCTATGGGTAAATGGGTTCTATTGAATGATTGAGTGGTAATTGTAAAAGGTGTAGTGTGTGCAGTGCATGAATTGGCTTGTGTCTTCAAGTGAGTGGATTACGTTTCTAGTATGTTAGTGTGCAAACGGGTCAGGTCGATTCTGTCTAATTGGTCAGTGTAATTGAGATTTACGTTGGAGGGTGTCAAGACTTGTGGCATTTCTACCTTATCATGGATTCTGCATATCAGTATCAGGAAGGTGAAGGTAATGACTTTAAATTTGCAGGAAGTCTCGTCAGGGTAAGTGCTTCTAACATGGTGCTTTTGGGGATACTTGAGAAAATATTCGGCGACTTATGAGCCTTAGACGGTATGGTTTTATACTTGGGTCCCGTGTGGTGAGTCTGGGTTGAGAATTGCGGTATTATGGACAGGAGAAACATCAATTCGAAGGTAAGTCAGAAGGAACTTGGATAACTAGGACAACTTGGTAGTAGGTCGGATCGGCATGGTAAGGGGTACGGTTAGTTCTTTGGGTGTTCATGAGGTAATGAGTTTTTACAGGTGTTTCTTAGCAAGGCTCTTGGATTTTTGGTGGCCTGCGTAGCTTGGTTGAGTTAGAAGGATTCAGTCCTGACAGTTTGGTGTTGTACAATTGGGATTCAGATAGTTCCTGATTGTTTCCACCATGGTTAGAGATGTATATTTTCTACTGGCGTGAGGGGCAGGTGATGTATAGTGATTTTGCTTCTAATAGGGTCAAATGGGAAGTTCTTGACTAGTTGGGTGCGTAGTTCCTTGTGGCTCAGAAAGGGATTATAAAGTTCTCATGTTTGTCATAGGATGACATGGTGTGTACGGTACGTCGTGTAGACTGAGATTTACATGTGTGAGGTCACGGTAGTGTTCTGGAAGAAAGGTCAAAATTCTTAGGCAGTATTTGAAGTTTAAGATGACTAGGTAGATGATGGCACTGTTGGGTGGCTTGATGAGGGTATATATTCCTAAAGAGTCAATGTGTGGAGTTTAGGGTGCTTCATTGGTATTGCGACGCTCTCTTGCTGGATCGACTACTGATATTTAAGGTTGCTTGGTGGCACAGAAGGGTTATATGGGTATTCCTCGTGGAATGCTTAAGTATTAGAGGTGTTACATAGTCGAGCGGCGGAATTGAGATCAAATATAGTAATTCGTGTGCTTCATGGACTTCGAGATTGAGAGTTCTCATAAATAAGTTATTTTGGTGGTAGTGAACTGTGAGGATGAGAGCAAAGCTAGTCGGATGTTAGTATGTACCATGGTATAGTCATTGTGAACTTCTCGATGAGTTATCTATCTGTTGTGCGTGACCAGAGTTGATTCAGGGTTATTTGGTTGGCCCGTATGAGTGTGTGTTCTGCACCGGGCCAGAATTGTGGACTCGAAATTGCTATTGTTGAGGGATGTACCATTCGTTTGTCATTGAGTTTATTCATATTCTGGTGATCTATGAGTTACCCTTCGGTGTTGCGAGGAGTGGTGATTGGTATTTATATGCACTTATGGTGCAAATATATTTGGGCTTTATAGCGGGATATGAGTAAGGTAAGTAATTGGGTATTGCGAGGTTGAAACGTACTGGTTATGTTCTTTCTGATTTGTGTGGCATGGTATCGTCCGATTTCCCCGTGGTTATGGCAATGCACTTTGAGTACTTGGTGATGAATTACGCAGGGTTATGGATTTTGGGCAAGGTGGTTTGAAATATTTCATGTGGACCAGCGTTTGGATGAGATCGCGCAGTGTAGTAGAGTTATGTAGGGGTATGACCTTTGGTATTAGATTCGTGTGTTTTGAGTTTTACGATGTGTGCCAGGCTTTTAGCGAGATGTTGTGATGGTAATTGTTAATGGCAGGATAGTCCTCTCATGTGAATCTTTTATATAATTTAATTATATTAGGACGTTGGTATTGAGTGCATGAGTTTCACAGGTTATGGCTTCGAATTGTATCGATGTGTCATGTCATCAGAGTGGTCATGTTGGATAAGTAGAGGTCATTGGACCTAGAATGAATATTGTAAGAATTGTCTACAGCATAGTTGGAAGGATAAATATCGGGAGTCGGCTTAGCAATCTGCTATAATTCCTATTTGGGAAGGAGGAGCTTCATGTCTGACTAATCGGAAAAGTGGTTGCTAGTTTCTACGTGTTTCTTTCCTCAGCGGCAGTATATGAAAGTGTTAGAGCGAGGCATTTCTTGATAAGAGTTTATGTACCGGTATTAGGTTGTTTTGAACAGTTATTGTGGTTAAGAGTTATCGCTATGAGTGTTCGAGTAATATGGTATACCATGTGATTACCTCTTGGGTTACAGATATGTATTGATACAACGTGTTCAGTTTATAGTTGTGGAATTTTTATCTTGTAAATTGTTTCAGAGGTGGGAATTTGGTTCTAAAGTTTATGGGTCAGGATTGGATTTCGAAATTTCAACTGTGTTGTGCTATTGGACCTATATGTGATAGGGTGACGTGGGATCACCCCTGAGTATGTGCATGGTAGGCTATGCTGTAGTTTGATGGCGTTGGAAAACAACTCTTGGCACGTTCAAGGGCGAACGTATGTTTAAGTGGGGGAGGATGTAACGACCCGGCCGGTCATTCCGAGAGTTTAGCCCCGTTCCTGCTTCATTATATGCGGTTCAACTTCATTATGTTGTGTTAGATTGGTTGGCTTGGGTTCGGAGGGATTTTTGGAGAGAAATGAGACACTTAGTCTCTCAAGTTGGTCTCATGGTTAACAAAGTCAACCGGAAGTTGACTATTTGGTAAACGACCTCGGAATGTAGATTTTATGGTTCGGATAGCTTCGTTAGGTGATTTGGGACTTAGGAGTGTGTTCGGAATGTGGTTTTGATGTCCGGTGTAAAATTAGGCTTGAATTGGCGAAAGTTAGTTTTTGGGAATTTCCGGTCGGCAGTGGAAAATAGGCTATCGTGGTCGGAATGGAATTCAGAAAATTAGAGAAGGTTAGTAGTGTTATTTTGGATATGTGTGCAAATTTTCTGGTCAATCGGAAGTGTTTTGGATGGTTTCGGCATCTTTGGTGAAATTTAGAAATTTCAAAGTTCATAGGCTTGAATTTGATGTGATTTTAGTGTTTTTGCGTTGTTTTTGGTGTTTCAAAGGCTCGACTAAGTTTGAATAAGGTTATGGGACTTGTTGGTATTTTTGGTTGGTGCCCCGAGGGGCTCGGGATTGGTTTCGGATGGTTAACAGAGGTTTGAACTTGGGTATTCGCAGCAAAGCTGCTGCTGGTGACATTTTACTGGTGTGGCCGCACCTACGGATGGGGAGCCGCAGGTGCGATGGCCGCATGTGCGAGGACCATGCGTAGGTGCGAAGAGGTAGTCGCAGGTGCAGAAAATGGAAACTTAAGTCAAGTGCGCAGATGCGCACCTGGAACCATAGGTGCGGGTCCGCAGGTGCGCATAAGTAGCCGCAGGTGCGAGACCACTGGATAGAGAGTATAAAAGGGTGCCTTCGTTAAATTTCACCCATTTTCACCATTTGTGGACGGGTTTGGAGATTTGAGCAGTGTTTTTCAGAGGAAATTGAAGGTTATCTATTGGGTAAGTTACTCCGACCTCGTCTCTTGTGTTTGTGA
This sequence comes from Nicotiana knightiana, assembly GCA_005239525.1. Classification (NCBI taxonomy): domain Eukaryota; kingdom Viridiplantae; phylum Streptophyta; class Magnoliopsida; order Solanales; family Solanaceae; genus Nicotiana; species Nicotiana knightiana. Next base: position 10,578 of record ML417279.1, on the reverse strand, counting down.
TGATTTTTCTACTTCTAATCATGAAATGGGTAGGAATTTAGGGAGGAAAATGGGTAATTAGCGCTTGTGATTAAGACACTTTAAAATGGGAATTTGAGGGGTCATTGGGACTCCGATTTAAGTGTATGGTATGTATAGAATCATGGGAGGATGAGGATTCCCGTGGTGTTAATTTTATCGAATTCTGAGATGTGGGCCCGGGGCCGGATTAGGCCAATCTCGGGAATTGTGCCTAATTTTGATAGTTTTCGATTGGGGTTCATCTCCCTAGTATATTTTGATGTTATTGATCTGATTTTCTGATAGACTCGGAGCATTCGGGAGCCGATTCGAGGGTCAAGAGAATCGCGGAGTAGTTTTCGGGCCAGTTTGAGGTAAGTAAAGATTGTAACTCTAAACTTGAGGGTATGAAACCCCGACATTTTATATTATTTTGGTAAATGAGGTGACACACATGCTAGGTAACGAGCGTGTGGGCGTGAACCGATAGGGATTGTCACTTGGTCCGTCCCATAGCGAATATTAAGCCGTGTTTTTAATTTGAAACCTTACGATAACCTGTATTTTAGAAATTTATACTTGTTTATGGGTTGTAAGTCATGTGTTGGGGCCTTGTGCCTACCTGTTTAGACCCTCAGAGGTATTTTACACTATTCTCACACTATCCTGATAGAACATCTGTGAACTCAATCATGTTTACCACTTGTTTCTATTTTCACTATTTTGAAACTCTGAGAGGTATTTTGGGCTGAGTCACGTGAGTTGAGATGAATTGCTCGAGTGGCTTGTGAGGATGTTGTTATATATATATATATATATATAGGTAATATATATATATATTACCTATGGATCGGGCTGCACGTCCCAGCAATATAGATTATACATGGATCGGGCTGCACGCCGCAGCAATATACATTATATATGGATAGGGCTGCATGCCGCAGCAATATATATATATATATATATATATTGGACCAGGCTGCACGCTGCATCAATATATATATTGGATCAGGCTGCACGCCGCAACAATATATATATATACATATATATATATATATATATATACACACATATATATATATATATACATATATATATATATGTGTGTGTGTGTGATCGGGTTGCATGCCGCAACAGTTGTTATATTGTACATGATGAGTGAGAGTGCTGAGTGTGAGCATTGACTGATGAGAGTAGAGTCACGAGTGACTGAGAGGCTTGCCCGAGAGGGTTTATTTGTGAGTAACACTGTGCCCGAGTGACTGATATTTTTATGGGGCTACCGTTTTCAGTTTTCTTTACACTGAGCCTCTTTGATAAATGTTGACTAATGTTTTATACAAGTTTAAACGGGAAAACTTGAGTTTTCTGAAATCTTTGGTAATTGTGGACTTTTGACTTAATTTATTACCTCTACTGGTACTTATTTTTATGAAACAATACTGTTTAAATTCTCGTCATTGCACTCAAGTTTTTAGATACTTTGGTTACTTACTAAGTTGGCGTACTCATGGTACTCCATGCACCTTGTGTGCAGATTCAGGTACCGGGGTAGAGCGATAGTTGAGTTACCCCATTTGGAGCATTGTTCGGAGATTGTGAGGCAGCTGCTCGGCGTCCTCAACCTACTCTTTCTCCTTCCTACTCTGTCATTTTACTTTGCATTCCCAGACTTGTTGTAGTAGAGGATTTTTATTAGACTATATCACTTCTTAGATGATCATGACGGTTGACTCCAGATATTGGGACTATGTTTAGATATTCTAATCATTTTTATTGTTTGTAATGCTTAAGAAAAAGAATTATTTTTGAAAATTTGTATATTGGATGTATTAATTGGATAATCATTATGTTATTTTCAGTGAATTGGCTAGCCTAATATCACGATAGGCGCCATCACGACCAGTTCAGATTTGGGGTCGTGACAGGAAGATGGTGTTATATGGTATTAAGTATGTGCTATATGGTTCAGGTAACTATGGAATAGTAAAGGAAGAATACGGTAAAAAGGATAAAGGAATGAGATAGATCTATTCAGATCCTACATATATGTTACGACTCTAGAATTATGCAAGGATGACGCCAGGAGAAGGCATTAAGGGTTCCCACCCAGGATGTTATTAATAAATAAGTGCAAAAGTTAAGACAAAGGAAACAACCCAAGAGAGACTACACAAATATAAATATGAGAATGGACCAACGAGTAGTTAGTAGTTGATTTTGGTAGAGTCTAGTTATGGCCAGACAAGAGGTTACAGATTAATCAGCAGATTGTGCAAGATAAACGTAGTAAACCCCAACGTAGGGAATTCAGTCTTGCAGATATGACATCATAATTCTTGAGAAATATTCAGATATGAGTTGGGGTAGTTAAAGGTGCCGTATAAGTGTTACAAAAATAAAATGGAGTGACATTAGGGGGGATGGTCAAAATTTCAGTACAGAAGCAACCCTACGAGCACAAAGGCGTGGAGGTAAGTAACTAAGGATAATTATAGGCAAGGAAGAACATAAAAAATTCCGCCGGGTGTGCGATGTAATAAGCTAGCATCTTTACAAGAGTTAGAGGGTCTCCCCTAAGTACTACAATGAAAGACTAGCCGAGGAATTAAGGAAGAAGACTTCAACCTAAGCATAGTGACCTAAAGAAGAAATGGTCTTGTAACAACAGACTCACTACAACATTGTAGAACTCCATAAGAAAGTGGCACCTATAATAGATAATTAATCAGAAGTAAAAATCAAAACTGATATTTGAGATAATATGAGTTACAGGAAATTGCAGTATTCGTGGAAACTAAGATAAGCTAAGTATTCATGCAACAAGTTACATAATGACCAGGAAAATTAATTGCTTATGTTTAAAGACAACTGAGAAGGCACGAAAGGAATTAGATCTATGACCAAAGTTAATTACGTTATGAACGCACTTAAGATTTTAGAGTTTTATCCATGAAACATATATGTTGACATTCTTACAACTATAGGAGACTTCAGAGAAGAGGAAATTAAAGAGTTACATCAGCTAAGTAAATCAGGATTCTGATTATTAGACCTAGATAATTATATAAAGTGTGATTCAGAACATTGCAGGACCACTCTTAATACTAAAGGCATAAGAGAGAAAGTATAGCATCCATATTTTATATAATAGCTATACGATGAAGCCAGTTAAAAGAGTACCAGCCTCATAAGAAGTTAGTATGAAGCTCTTACCGAATTTTGTATGAACCAGAGGTGCAAGTATTATAGTAGCACTTCAGGTGATGGATGTGAATTCCACCTATGTGGAAGGGAGGTTATGAAAGAGACAGAAGATATAATACAAGATTTAAAGGTAAGAAAGGTAAAGGTAAAGATGGTATGAGACACTCAAGTGCAAAAGGTTGTGAATAGTCCAGATTTCAGATAGAGGGCTAGAAGCGTCGTGATTCAATATCCAGAAATGATAGTTGTGTCGTTAGTGGCATATCTTATACCCTATGGTTTCCAGGTACCAAGAGATTTAGTTAAGAGAGTAAGAAGAGTTAGAGAAAATGTGATGTCTCATTTAGGCTCCAGAATAATGTAAGGAAATTATGGTGATAGCAAGCTAAAGAAAGGTCGTGAGTAGTATAAATAGATATGTGTAGGTCGTAAGCTAACGTATGGTAGAGCGATAAGGTTTTAGGTAGACAGGAGTAAGGATAAGAAAAGGTGAGTGAGAAGGTGACGAGAATAGGTAAGGCCTCAAGATTAAGCCCATCGAAACAAGAGAGATGATGGTTTCCATAAGTTATAGAAAGCTTTGTATAGCCTAAAGTGACTCAGAGGAGTTTAAGACTTGGAGCATTTACAAAAGATAGAATGCTGCCTTGGCAGTAGAATGATATTCTAATTGTGATAAAAGACAAGAGGATTCCATTTAGGCCTTTGATTAAGTAATGATTCAAAGAAAAGGGTTTCATGAATTGCACAGGATTAGAATACCCACATAAGATGAATCACGTTGGCATGCTATGATATATGGTTATTGAAGTATAGTATCGTCCCTAGGTGGATCAGGAAAATCACTTAAGATGTTCCCCGATGAGACCTGGGCCCAAGTGACAATGTATTACGTAAGAGGTTTCAAGTTATCAGTGGTAGATTATTGATCAAAATTAAGATGAATCAAAAATAGATGGATAAAAGTTTTAAACTATGAGAGGAGATTAGGATATCATTCTTAAGATGAACAGTAATGAGGAAGAATTAAAGGACCTAGATTTATACATATAGGATAAGCAGCGAGAGAGTAACCTGGGGTTGGGTAGCAGACCTCAGTAATAATAAAATCGTAGTAAGTGCTATGGTATAGTATGATCTACCTAGATGAAATAAAGCCATAAGGATAGATAACCGAGGTTGTGAAACAAAATATAGCAATAGTCGTAAATTCGACAAAGTACCAAGCAAAGAACTTCAGTACACCAATAGATGCACAGAGGGACAACTTGACATACTTTTATATATATTCACAAAGTGAGGCCTAGAGATTGGCTAATCCTGAGGAAATAAGAGATAAGAGTCGCATAGGCGCGCGTACAAGGACATAAGCATATAGGTTGCGTGATAGAAGGTAACAAGAGTTACGAGATTGGAAGAATTTCGACCACAAGTCATGGTGTGAGAAAGAGGCCTAGAGGGGGGAATGACCTAGACTTTGGATTCATTCACAGAACAGTTTCCTAGATGGAAAAGAAAATACTAAATTATTTGTAAGAGCTATAGGTTATGATACATATATGCGCATCCGTCGACATTCGAGGATGAATGTTCCCAAGAGGGGAATGATGTTACACCCCATTTTTTGTACGTGAGACTACGTCGCAAGTAAATTGATGTAAGCTTGAAAATGAAATCATATTTGAAAGTACATAAAGTACTTTTGAAGAACATAAGTTTCGCCGAAAGTCGACAAGTTGGGAATATTATACCATGTACCTTTGGGGTGAGACTAGGGTGCTTAATATGATATGGGGTTACTATTCGTATCATAACCGTGTGTTGGGTTTTAAAGTGAAGTGAGTTTTGGAACATATGTTGGAAAAGGTCATCACAAGTTACATTCATAAATGTGATGAATATTAGGTCAAACATAGCCGAGCCTTTGCCCCAATATAGTATAAATACGGGATGATCCGCCAACCAAATTGAAGATCTACGAGTCTAGTATTAATTAATTTAAATTTTTGTCGATACGTCATCTGAGTAATAAGATATTCGTATTTTTGTTAGACCACGCAAACAACTCCCTATGGGACTCACTGAGGCAGTCGACGACCCTTGAACATTTTTAATATGGTTGGATGGCTCATTTTGGTCATTTTTCTCACACCTCGCTAACAATTCTCCAAGGTTCCAAGTCGAATCCAAGGTGATTTTAAATTACCTCAAAAGTTAGCCTAAGTGAAGAAAAGAGTCTCTATGGTGTTGTGATGCCATTAAGGGTGCTTGTAAGCTAAGGGAAGCTTTGGACTGAGTTTGTTATGATTATTTAAGGTATGTATAACACCCTATTTCTTAGGATTAAGCTTATATATGTGTTTGTTAAGTTATTTGGATGAAGAATTACAAGATAGAACTTGAAGTTGTATGAGAAGTTTTTGTCTCTTATTGGGCTATCTTCGAGTTGTGTATACGACTTCATATGGCTGGAAATTATGGGGAATAGCTATTTATAATGTTCTTATTATTTTTATGCTGGTCAATATGTTGAGTATGTTGATGATGTTGTAAATAGGATAAGAAGAAACCACACAACACCTACAGGTTATCCCTGTTGTTATTATATCTTGTTGGGTTTTGATGTTACTTTTATGATGGAAATAAGATTGAAAATTCATGTCCATATATATATATATATATTCTAGACATGTTGATGGTGTTTTAAGTACAGGGGAGATGGTAAAAATATTTGGGGTTTGTTTCCAATCCAAACTTTCCGCTTGTTGTGTTAAATAGTAGTTCTTTTGATGATGTTTGTGCACTTGTTGTTGTGTAGAGTGAATTGTGTTGTTCGGTGTGTTGTGGTGCTGAATGTATATAGTTGAAGGTTGTATGTGTTCTTCTTTTATTTTTATGGAATTGGGGAAATTAAGGAAAACATGGGAGATGTTGCTCGTTTTAATATAAAATAAGTTTGTCGTTCGTTGAATGACAACTGCTTATTTCGTAGCTTAATGATAGAATTATATTCGTTGATGTAGATTGAAGTGCGACGAGGCGAGCTCAACACAGAAATTCGACAGATAGCGATAATGTATGTTAAGGATAAAGATTTCCTTCATTTTGGCATGATCCCGTAATTACATGCGTTAGATACTGAGACATAAAGAGAAGTTCGTACTCCTGAATTTATGTAAATTATCCTGGTATGATAAGTTACACTATTCTCCCTTATCGAAACTTTATATTCAGTTAAGTATTGTCTTCTTCCAGTTAAGAGAGTACATGATGTGTGTGTGTGTGTGTTTGTGTGTGTGNTCCTAACGCCGCATGTTGTTATATATATATACATATATATATATATATATATATATATATATATATATATATATATATATATATACAGAGAGAGAGAGAGAGAGAGAGAGAGAAAGTATTACAATATTTTCACCACCATCGAGCTATAATCGGTGGGCAGGCCCCTATTGAGCAACCTCAGATCAGATGGTAAATTATATACGGAGTCTACTGTGCCCGAGCGCCTATGACCGAGCTGAGAATGGCCGAGATACAGATTCTAGTATGTCCAAGCGCCTATGAGCGAGCCTTTTATGGCTGAGCAGTTACACATACCAAGACTTATATGGCCGGACAACTATTTTACTTAATAAATTGAGAGAGTTAAATAGTAATTTTGTTGGTGACGTTTGTGCACTTGTTGTTGTGTAGAATGAACTGTGTTGTTGGGTGTGTTGTGATGTTGAAAGTATATAGTTGAACGTTGTATTTGTTCTTATCGTTTTGTATGATAGTTGCATCTTTCATAGCTTAACGATAGCATTATATTCGTTGCTTTAGATTGAAGTGTAACGAGACAAGTTAAACATGGTTATTGGACATATTGTGATAAGTTATGTTAAGGCTAAACCTTTACTTCATTTTTGCATGATCTCGTAACTACATGTGTTTGATACCGAGATATAAAGAGAAGTTCGTACTCCTGAATTTATGTACATTATACTAGTCTGATAAGTTACAATATTCTCTCTTATCGGGACTTTATATTCAGTTATGTATTGTCTTCTTCTAGTCAAGATAGTAGAGGGTCTATACTATACAGTATTACAGTATTTTCACCACCATTGGGTTATAATTGGTGGGCATGCCCCTATTAGGAAACCTCTGATCGGATGGTAACTTATATATCGAGCGTACTATGCCTGAGTGTCTATGAAATAGCCAGAATTGCCGAGATACAGAGCCTAGTATGGACGAGTGACTATGAGCGAGCCTACTACGGTAGAGTAGTTACACATACCGAGTCTTATAGGGTCGGACATCTATTTTACTTACTATTTTGAGAGAGTTGAGTCAGTTTCAGCAGGTAAACATATGTTCAGATTATCTTTGGCTCCCAGATACTTTCAATTATTATATTATCAGTTCAGTTTCAGCTTTCAGTTATTCTATTTCCTTATATACTTTCAATTATTATATTATCAGTTAAGTTTTAGCTATCAGTTATTCTATTTCCTTATATACTCAGTACATTATTTCACACTGATGTCCCTTTTGCTGAGGAAGCTGCACTTCATGCCTGCAGGTCCTGATAGACAGCTGGATAGACCTTCCCAGTAGACGGAGCCAAACATCAGCTTGGTTGGTAAGCTCCACATTCCTAGAGTTACCAAGTATAGACCTTGGAGTCCATTTTATATATACAGGTTTGATGGGTAGGTCGAGGCATTATCTCGACCATGATACAATTCAATTACCTATAGAGGCTTGTAGACGAGTCCTATGCATTTTGTATATCAGAATTGTGGCCTTGCTAGCCCTGTGTATATGTTCAGTATGGGATTTCTGGTTGGAGAAATTCATGGCGGTCTCGTCGGCCTGCACCGTTATGTATATGAGCTTTTTAGTATGTTTACCCCTCAAATAAGAGAGACATTATTTTCAGATGATTCAGGACTTAAGTTTGCTAATGATACAAAGATAATTGCAATTAGAAAGTTACAGCTAGCTAGAGGGACAACACAACAACATGTAAGAGAACTAATATATATATATATATATATATATATATATATATAAAGAGAGAGAGAGGGAGAAAGAGATTTCTTGACGACATGGCCCTGTTTGAGGCACTATCAGATCATGCATACTAGATGGGAAAATTTATAGTTTAAAACCCTAAGATGGGAATATCAAACACACACCATGAATAGAATTCCATGGGAGTATCAGAAGGTAAAATTTTAAGGTTCAATAGGTAACAGAAACAAGGTGAAGGAGGGTACGAGGTACCCAATTAGTGAAGATAATCAATATTTACAATTTCAAGCGAGAAATATAAGTGCTTTGAGTTTCCTTTGACAGTAACAAAGGTATGTACAATTGGCTACACCCATATTTGTTGTGCCCTATGCAAGCTAACAGATGTAGTTTAAGTGGAGGATGGGATAGTAGGATCCATCCGGGGTTAGAGTAACCAAAATGGTGTATGGATTGTTAGCATTAGCTGACATTTCAGAAGGATATTCTAAATGTGATAGTACATCCAGGTAGTGCAATCTAGAATATCATCGTCAGATATGAATACTAGAATGTTCATAAAATTCAGAAGATAGACATTGTATCTAAAGGAAACAAAGACAGAAATGGATAATCAACGGAGGGGACTCTATGTGCTACTCATCAAACAAGTAAGAAGCTCATCACGAAGTCTCCAAATGCAAGTCACTTAGAATTTGAACATGTATGACTGGTACCTACATCACAATCTGTAAAAAAGTATGCAAAAGTGTAGTATGAGTACAAAACTACGGCACTCAGTAAGTAACAAGTCTAGCCTCGAAGAGGTAGTGACGAGGGATCGACACTAACACTCACTAGCAGTATCATAAAAAAGTGAAAGCATTAAAGAGAGAAATAAATAAGGCATGATATCATCAAATAGACAAAAAATTTAAAGCACAATAATAACTGATATTCAGGCGTGCTTATCAGGCAAAGGAACCATAATGAAGAGTTGCATATCTCAATTACATACAAAATTAGGATAAACCTAAAGGATATGCGTATGTGTGTGTGTCTATATATTTATATTGTCACACCTAACCTTGGGAAGTGCGACTGGAACACGATGCCCGAAGGCCCGTGCGAACCGACATCCATTCTATTCTTTTCTTAATTATAAAATCTGGTCCAATGAGGCCCGAGCTACTGCCAGAGTTAAAATAAAAACGTGTAAACCTAACTTGAAAAAGAAACATGGACTCTTTGTACATTTTTATAACTGCACTCAATAAGGTTACAATCTATTCTTTTACATGCATCTAAACTCTAGTTTGCAAGCCTCTAAGAGTACCAAAAAGAGGTATACACATTAACAAATCGGTCGGGACAGGGCCGCACCTTACCCAAAATGAGTAGAACACGTGCTTCAGTACCTATTGGCTTTGAACAACTAGTCCGAAAGAGTAGAGAGCACCAACTAATTAGCTGGAACAACACCCTACTGGGGAGGGACAACACCGGGTTTCTCTGTACATGTGGGCATGAACATAACACCCAAAGATGTACTGAGTATGTAAAATGGATAACAAGCATAAATCAATGACATACCACCAAAGGTAGAAATACACAAGCTTAACCTGGATACTATAGACAAGCTACCCACGCCTGCACTATATACACGCCATAATAAAACCAAGACACTCTTTGGGCCATGCATTAATATATATATATATATATATATATTCATCTATTTTTTGGGGCGTATTATCACATTTTACTCCATACTCGGCCTCAGGATGTCTCAATTATACCCTACCTCAATAGGACTCGGCGGAGTCGGCCGCTTGTGAGCTCGGTAGCCTCACATCACACATTGCTCCATACCCGGTCTTATAGAAGGCTCGGTCGTACCCGATTTCAAGAGGTATTGCATGTACATGATCTCAATATAACTCGGTGTAACTGATGTGTGGCTAGAATTCGTGATTTTAAGCATTATTTACCTCGCATTTTATGTACTTTAATGATAAAATACACGTCGTATGTGCTTAATAGGGTTTATTTTATGTGTAGGTGAATTGGAAATGGAAACGGGGCTAAACGGATGCAAATACGTCGAAGAATACGCGAGAGGGGACACCCGGGGGATAGCCAGGCGCCAAGCCAAACGGCCTGGGGCAGCCTGGCGTTACCCAGGCGTTAGACCCATAACGCCTGGGGGGACCAGGCGTTACCCAGGCCTTAGGGCTGTAACGCCTGGCCCTGCCTGGCCTTACCCAGGCCTTAGGGCTGAAACGCCTGGGGCCCCGGGACAGCTATAAACCGAGTTTTGACGGGTTTTAAGTGTTTCCAAGTTAAAATAGAAGT
>ML417275.1:41929-53061 GCA_005239525.1 Nicotiana knightiana | reverse complement strand
GTTTTGTTGTCTATCATTTTATAGTCTAGAAACTTGGCAACCACAAATTTCTTCAAGCATGCATCTTCCGTCTTGTACTTCTTCTCAAGTGCGTCCCATAATTCTTTCGAAGTATTCATCGCACTGTACACATTGTAAAAGTCATCCTCTAAAGCGCTTAGGATATAGCCTTTGCAAAGAAAATCTGTCTACTTCCATGCTTCAACAATCATGAACTTCTCGTTGTCCGGCATGTCCGCAGCAGGCACTGGAGGTTCTTCACTAGTGAATTTCTGCATACCAAGTGTGGTAAGCCAGAAGAACACCTTTTGCTTCTATCCTTTGAAGTTGGCTCCAGAAAATTTTTCCGATTTTTCTGCCGGTGGAACAACAGTCCGGCTTGACGAGGCTATCGCCGTTGCCGCAACAGTCACAAAAGAATTTCCGTTATCAATTGCCATTTCTCACTGTCAACAACAGAAGAGTTCAATCAATGGCAAAACCAGAACAGTAAACATTACTGTAATCAACAATAAATAGTATGTATAATAAATAAAAACCAAAGTTTTTATATACTGTTTCACAGGAAACGATGAAGTTTTTATGTTCTTCAAATCGTTTTCTGAATTTCAAAACTCTGATGAAGTTTTTATATCTTCAAATCAGAATAATAAAATTCAAAAGGAGTAGAAAACACACAGGTTTTAATCTCCACAAACAGAATACAGAAAAAAAATAGTAATTTTCTTTAGATTGTTAGTAATCTGTATTGCTGTAAAATAAAACAATAAATTTTTTGAAAAATACAGAAACAGTGAGAAACCTCACTAGCGCGGGCTTAGTGCGTCCGCGCTAGTGGGATTTATCTAGGACAGTAAGAAACCTGACTAGCGCGACCACTAGCGCGTGCTGAGCGTGGGCGCTTGTCCAGGTGTCCTCAGCTTCTCTTCGCGAAAAAAAAAATAATGCAATAATAAACCGAATCCATTGAATACAAAGTGTGTACGTAAGGAAATTATTCCCCTCAAGTACCCGAGGTTTTGGAATATATCCTCCCAGAATAGAATGATTTAACTCACCAGCGTATCGGTACCAAAAACTCTGGTGAACGGCGAATCACTTGATGGTCGTAAAACACACTGGAATATTTTGGTGCAGAAGAAGAAAAATAAGATCAGAAAATTTAGTAAATAAAGATTCTGGGATTCAAGGCATATTTATAGCCAATTTCGTACTGTTTCTGAAAAGATTTTGCAACCTTTCAGAACAACCATAGTTGTTGGAACGAGTGTGATGATTGCGGGAAAATTAAAAACTGATTTAAAATAATCCGGGAAAGAAAAATGGACCAGACCTTTGTCTAAAAATATTAATCAATCAATCGTTGACCAAATCCAAATCCAAAGCCAAAGCCAAAGCCAAAGCCAAAGCCGAAGCCGAAGCCGAAGCCGAGCGAGCGACGACGACGACGCGAGGCTTGCCTTCTTCTCAACTCTTTAAGAGCTAGAAGAAGAGATTCTCTATATATACACATAGATTTTATTTCCTTCTTCCAATGTGGGACAAAGTGCACTAATTCAAAATTTTACTTCCCTCCATTTCTTTTCCCATCATTTTCCATTCACTCGCTTTAAGCTACACCAAACTTAAAATTAAGCTACACTAAGCTTAAAGACCAACATCTCAGAGTCAAATAAAAAGCTAAAGGTAAGAATTCCCCGGCCAACCAAAATCATCTTCAGATTTATGTTTAAGCAAGAAGTATTACCAAAATATTTGGATTTTTAACTTTCTACTACTTACATCTAGCTTTTTAAAGATACTAGTATCTGGTTACGCGTGTTGCACGTGTATCCCAATATATATATATATATGTATTTTTTTTTCTTAAGATCATATAAATAATATTAAAATATTTTTAGATTACTTAAAAAAAATCTAAGGAAAAACTCTAATTTCTTAAAATTGATGGTAAATTTTAATCTTATTTAGCTAATAAGAAGTTATATTCAACTGAAATCCTCGAAAAATATAATCAAAGAAATTAATTCAATCATGTGTTATTATATTATTATTTATCGTTACTACGTAGTATCTTGTGTACAAATTTCTTTCATCTCATCTTCAAATGTATAACAAAATTGAAGGCGTTTTATTCGTACATATTAAATAATGTATAAAATAAAAATACACGCTTGTAAAAATATAATATTGACGTAAAATTCCACAAATACGAAGCAAAAAAGAATGAAATTTGCAATGATGAAAACAAGGAGAACAAACAAAGAGAAACATGTACAATGTTGTAATTCTTTTGCAAGAATCGGAAGCATGAGACTAGAACATATAATACACTTCCTCTACTATTTTTCTTGACTCCTCCATTTTACACGTACTTATGGCACAATATTTGACCATTTGCATTCACTATACACAGATACAATATATAGGAAAGTAATCTCTAGACAATCCTCCATCCACTATTATGGAATAAATTCAATTTCAAAAAATTTCTTTACTGATTGTTGTTGGCAAGTAACTGTTAAATAAAAAAATATAAATTGATGCTAAATGTTTTAAATGTAGAAGCATAAATAAATATTAGGGAGTGAGTGAGCGTAAAAGAATATGAAAAATTAAAATTGCCCGTGTTAAAAAGGTAATAAACATGAGTAGTTGAAGAGAAAGGGTAGGAAATTATATACTATATTTATTTATCATGAACAATGACTTTTCATTAGTAATTTACAACTATGAGATGAATTTGATCTTTATAACTATTGAACATAACTCTTCAAATTCTCCATTTTTGGAGTAACGTAGAAACCTGCTTTAATTTGCCTACTTTAATATGCTATTTTTTTCCTATTAGAATATATAATACCATTTATGTACACAAATATTATCATTATAGTAATAGTAATATTTGGTTGAAGGATAAAAAGGCCATTCAACTTTTGATAGGACAATTTGGTCATCTAACTTTTTTTTTTATCTTCCCATTTATAATATAGTAAGTAAAGTATAATTAGTATAAGTATGATATAATGGTTCTTATTATTATGATAAGATATGGTGAATTTATACTATGTTCGTTAGGACCCAAAAAGGGTGAAGAACGTTGATGCATGAGAATATTAAAATACTATAGAGAGGCTTAAAGTATATTTCTCATTCCACAATCTAAAAGTTGCTTTTTAAATGACATTGCACGGAGTACATCTACAGTTTTCTGAAATGTTTCAATCCAACACGAAAGCATATAAAATACATTGAATTAATTAAAATTTGCAATGTCTCTAAAATGCATACAATAACTGTTGAACGTACAGCAACCCATTACAGGAATTATTTCTTTCATGAATGTTGTGAATTATTTATTACCATTATATTAAGTGCAAAATATCATTTTTTGGGAGGTGATTTTAATTTTAGGTAGAGGGTAATTTGGTCATTCAGATTTTGAAGGACATTTTAGTAAACTAACTTCATCTAAAAGTATTCATAATCTTATAATATAGTATGGTATGATATGATTAGATCCTTCAACACGACGTGCTCGAACAAGTGCTTGGATTTTGACAATGGCTTGAACACATGGAAGAGTTCCCACAGCATGCCTTGTTATGCTTTTAAAGTAGGCAAACTAAATGTCCTCGTACAGCAGCTTGCAATATAGTTACATTCTTATGCTTCAATAGAGCTCTTTGAGCCTATTAGGACGAACCATCAGAGGACGACATAGGTTTTTTGTTTTCCGAAAGCTTTAGAACATAAAAGACTTCCCAAGTCTTGATGCAGTTACGAAAAAGAGTAGCCCGGTGTACAAAGTATTTCGTATTCACGCAGGATTCGGGGCTGGGGCAGATTCAGAGAATTATGTATGGTGAATCCAAAACCAGAAGTTTTTGCATATACCTTGTATATATATTACGAAATTCATTAAATATTTATAAATATTAGACTGTGAACCCAATTGTTATTATTTATTAACTTGAAATTGTTATAGGAACTCATAAACTTCAAATCCTGAATCCACTTCTGTTTCGGGAAAGACCACACACCTAGGGATATATAATATAGACAACCTATCTTAATACAACATTAGTGATTGCTCCTACGGCTCGAACGCCCCTGATTCCTGATGCCGTTACGATTATCCTTTGTCTAATCAGCCTACATGTGACAAACTCCCACCCCTGATGGAGATCCAGTGGTAAAGGATGAAACCTTCGAAAGCTCCTTTAGTCAAGTAGAAAGTATACCCAAAATGAAAAGTTATTATTAAAGATAAACCCAATCATTGTAAATATCTTCCTATATTTGTAAAACAACAGATAATGACGGATCTATCCAAGTTTTTATTCCACGCCATTTTCTCCAAAAAAAAAAAAAATCTTTAAGGATAATAATAAAATCAGATAAACTTTACTAAGCTATTATTGAAAGAAAAATAAGGTGAATAAACTTTGGGCTGAAGTGTTTTTTAAGGTTAAACTTATGTTTGTTTAAAGTATTTTGCCCCCAAAAAATAGCTTTTTATTTCAAAGCTTTGAATTTTTTTTTTTTTTTTTAAAATTAGCCATTTTTTTCTAAACATTATGACCCTTAATTTTGAACTCAAACCTACGTTAAGTAACAGTGAGCCGTTAGGCATTTAAGCAATATTGGAGTTGCAGTTAAAGAAATGGATGCATTTAAGCAATATGGCAGTTAAAGCAATATTTAAGTAACATTTTACGCACCTTATTGGGGTGGGGTGGATGAAATGAAGGTTAGCGTTTGAAGTCCTGTGTGACAAGAATGTGCTACCGAAACTCAAAGGTAAGTTCTATAGAGCGGTGGTTAGACCGACCATGTTGTATGGGGTTGAGAGTTGGCCAGTCAAGAATTCACATATCCAGAAGATAAAAGTAGCAGAAATGAGGATCTTGAGATGGATGTGTGGGCACACTAGGCTGGATAAGATTAGGAATGAAGATATTCGGGAGAGGGTGGGCGTGGCTCCGGTGGACGACAAGATGCGGGAAGCGCGGCTTAGATGGTTCGGACATGTGCAGAGGAGAAGCCTAGATGCCCCGGTTAGGAGGTATGAGCGGTTGGCTTTGGCAGGTATGAGAAGAGGTAGAGTTGTCACGCCCTGAACCTGGGACTGGACGTAACACGGCACTCGGTGCCTGACTTCATGTGACCAAGCGAACCAACTGGTTGGCTGAATCAACATGTGATATCATAACATACTGAATGCAGAAGATAAACTAACACATGCTGATATACTGAAAGTCTGGATGATATAAATCAAAGTGCGGAAATAATAATGCAATTCTGAAACATATTATAGTGAGACTGTTGTTACAAGACCATTTCTTCTTTAGGTCACTATGCTTATGTTGAACCCTGGTTCCTTATTTCCTTAGATAGTCTTCCGTTGCAATGCTTAGGGAAGAACTTCTGACTCTTAAAAAGCTGAGACCTTATTACATTGTATACCCCGTGGTATTTCTGATGTTGTAGCCAACATAACTTAATATAAAAAGCATGCGACTCTGCCTAGCTATTACTCTAGTCTATGAAACCTCTAATGAAGTACTGAAAACACTGACTGTCTGAAAATACTGAAGACTGTAAGGTAATGATAATGCCCCAAAAGAAATGGGGATCACCAAATAGCTGGTACGAGAATCCTAGCGCTCTGAATCATCAACCTGTAAATCATTGCCTGCATTGTGAGATGCAGACCCCGGGCAAAAGGGACGTCAGTACATTTGAATTGCACTGGTATGTAAAGCAACTGAAAGAAAGAATTATAAATGCCGAAACTGAAACTAAGCTGATGACTGAGAATTGATATTGATAATTGATAACTGATAAATGAAATGATAACTACTAACTGGTAACTGATAACTAGTAACTGAACTGAAAAGAAGTAAGGAAATGAATACTCCCTCTTCTGAATGATGAACAACCTGTTTATCTGAATAAGCTACGGCCTCGGGCCCAATATATATGTGCATAAGCTACGGCCTCAGGCCCAAGTATACGTATACATAACTACGACCTCCGGCCCAAAAATGCATAAAGCATAAACTACGGACTAAGGCCCAAACATGCATAAAGCATATAAACTACGGGCTCAGACCCAAATACAGGTGCTCAACATTCAGGAACTGAGAATCATACTGAAATACATGATGCTGAAATACTGAACCATACCGAGTTACCTGATACTTGAATGCTGAATAGAGTTAGACTGAGACATGTATTCATGAACTGATTATGAAAATTGAAACTTCAACTGCTTATGACATGCTGAGTAATCTAGACTGAGACTCATGGGCATCAAACCCAAGTCTATATTGATTACACACTGATTTCACAACGTTCAGAATGAAATTCATGAACGAGTTACGAAGCTAGACATTAGAAGTTCTGCAACTATTCAAGGAACTAGGCTTAACTATATTACTGAGGCAATTAGTAACGTCGTAAAAGAAACGTAGTGTAGGGAGAATCACTAACATTCCCAAACATAGAGTGTTAGCCTCACATACCTTAACTTCCTGCGCGTGAGCGTAATACAACGTTTGTGAACCCTTTCAACTTTAATCTATACCAATACAAGTCAAAGGAATTCTATATTAGCTATGATACTCATGTTCTGGTAACTTAAGCATTTTATCAAACACTTGGTGAGAATAAAGCTTCATAGTCCTTATTAATGGTGTCTCTACACCCAATAACCCATTCTCTTGCTCCTAGATAAATTCTAAAGTCTTAAATGGTTATAATCAACATTATTCTTTAAATCCATCAACTCATTAAACCAATACTAGAATCAATTAAACCAATGCTAAAATCAATTAAGCCGACATTATTCTCTATAACCATAAAACCAATGCTAGAATCAATTAGAGGGTGAAGAGATTACCTCTTTGAAGTTCAATCCCCCTTGAATTCGAGTTCTAAGGTTCCTTCTCTCAACAATGATGTCCCAATCAAATATCTAATGATATGGAGGGTTTACCCATGTTAATAATATGTTAGGAAATTAAAATTAACTTAGAATCACCATTAGAACTTACCTTGGGTGGTGGAGGGACCCTTAAGGAGTTAGGTTTTTGGGAGCTCCTCCTTCTAGAGCAAGTTTTTATGTTTTGGGGCTATGGGGGACGAAATAGGGCTTTAAAAATGACTCCCCAAGTGCACCCCCAAGCACCTGTAGGCCTGACCGTGGACCTGACCACGGAAAATGGCAGGAACAATGCCGCATATGCGCGGTGGCAGTCGGGGCGCGGACTAGGCGCGGAGATTCATATTGTCCTATAAAATGCACGTAAATTTTTTGTATAGAGATCCGTTTGGGCTCTAAAATATATTGTTGGAAAGATATTTCAAAGGCCTAGAACTTTCATGTTTTGAGATTTCCCAAATACCTTACACGTTTTTCACTAAACCTCTTGTAAGACTAACCTTCTGTAAACTTAGTCAATTTTGTCGAATCTTATGCACCTCACTTTCCATCTTGATTTTGAAACAACTATTTTCACCCATACTCATCCTGATAGGACTTCATATGTATAAAATATCAAGTTATTACCCATTTAACATATGCGCACCTAATCCGAATGTACGGGGTGTTACAAGAGAGCGGCCTAAGAAGTATTGGGCCGAGGTGATCAGACATGACATGGCGCGACTCCAGATTTCCGAGGACATGACTCTTGATAGGAATATGTGGGGGTCGAGCATTAGGGTTGTAGGTTAAGGGGTAGTCGAGCGGTTTTTCCCTTTGTCCCGGTTTCTCTCTTTGTACCGACGAGTATGATAGTGTTTTGTCTAGCCTGCTAGCGATTTATGTTGTTTTCACACTTTTGCATAATATTTTTGTTACTACTTTTTCATTTATTTGTTGTCTCTCACGTTGCTCATATTATTGTTCGGGTTTTGTTGTTACAGATCTATTGTCTCTGAGTCGAGGGTCTCCCGAAAACAGTTTCTTTATCCCCTCCGTGGTAGGGGTAAAGTCTGTATACATTCTACCCTCCCCAGACCCCACTGATGGGATTTTACTGGGTTGTTGTCGTTGCAGTTAAAGCAATGTATTTAAAAAGCTACGTTATAATTGTTGTTGGTGGGAAGTAGCAAGTATTCACTGTTTCCACTTTACTTTGTTCTTTTGCTCAAGTTTTTTTATTTTAAACAAAATTTGGCTACGACTATAATTCTTGGTAATACTTTTGACATATGCGACTTTATAATATGTTCGACTTTAACCTTCATTGAGATTGGCATATAAAATTAATCTTTCAAAAAGAATTCATATGTCGAGAAAAATAAATTACTTCAAGAAATAGGTACCATTATTCCCTGCGGTAATGGTTGTTTAAATCTGAAACAACGAAACACAACCAAATAATTAATAGAAGAATGATTATTGTATCGTTGTGTAAATTTACTATACCAAATTGAAAATTGTAGAATAAATTGGAATGTTTGATAGCATTGCTATGGTTAAATGCACCAAGTTAAACCCTCATATACGTATTCTGAAAAAACTAAAGTGAATTCTAAACCTAAAAGAAATAAAAGAATCTTCAGCTTAAAGAATCTTTGAGCGAAAATCACATAAGTATTAAAAGAATCTCAAACCTAAAGGACTAAAGAACCCAAAACAAAACCTAAAGAATCCTAAATACAAAGAAAAGTCATACGACACTAAAGAGCCGTAAACCTAAATAAATAAAGAGAAGCAATATATACCAACAAAAAAGGGTAATACATGATAGTTTTTTATTCCTTTTCGCACAAGAAAAAAATTTATTGGTTACAATTACAATTATATCCAACATAAAATATATATACAAGGGGTAGAAAAGGCGAACGACATTTCGATAGAGGTTTCGTGCTTTTAATATGATATAGATAGATAGATATAGATATAGATATAGATAGATTGATAACCTGAAAAAGAGAAAAAAAATAATTTACTACAATTAGTTAAATTATACGAAGAATTTACACAGCCTTTTTCATTTTTCAGACTCTCAATGGGGAAATAGTGAGGGCGAACGGAGGTCGGAGGCTAATCACCGCCCTGCCTCGCCCCGTAGACTCCATCGTCCGTACCCGCACCGTCACATTGCCATCACTATGTGAAATTGTAAATGTTAGAAATACTTGACACAGTTGTACCTCATCCAGTTAAATAAACGAGGCTCCCTTCCTATGTTTTCACATATATTTAATTTGTTTGTTTGGAAGAATACAAAGTACTATTAAACTCCTTTATGCTTATGACCACTAGAGATGGTATTGTTTTCGAAGGCTCACTATGAATAGTTTTAATAATAATTTTCTCTGTATTTCCTGTTTCAAATGAATACTAAGGTTAAGAGATATTACATAATGATTTCAAGTCCTCTTATGATTGGGACAAAACAACGTGCTATTACCCAAAAATACTGAAGTACGTCCATATTTATGATTATGTTTCATTTCTTCAAGTGAATTCTACAACTCATGAATACATACTGATTTAAAGTTTATGAAGCTGATGCTGTATTCGTAAAGTTAGGTATTTCAGCGTATGGGATCGATGTTGAAATCAACTTAGGCAAAAATGTTAAGTAAGGTGGTTTCTTTCTCATATGTCTAAGTCTTGATGGTTAGAGTTATTCGATATTTGTGTTTATGAGAGGTAACAAATACCCTCCGATAGTGGTGGAGGCAGAATCTCCATGAAGGGGGTTCAAAAAAATTTCTTTGTAGCTAGTGGGAATTGAACTTATGACCTTTATAAAGATTTTGAACCCCCTTGACCACTAAACTACACTTCTGAGTTGTGTTAAGTGGTTTCAAAACTTAATATATAGAGGTAAAAAATAGATTTTGCTTTATATACAGTGTAATTTTTCGACAAAGGGGGTTCGAGTCCGCCCCCCTAAATCTGCCCCTGCCCTCTGAAATTAATCGAAATATACACAAGATAGTCTGGATACCACAGTTAGAGAAAAACAAAACCGAGGTTGAAAAATAAGTCTTGAGAGTGGTGTACTATGAACAATTTTCATTAACAAATTACATTTGGGATGAGGACTTGGGGTACTATTATTTTTAACCCGCGCTAGAAATTATTTATATTTGATAATCAAAAAAGTGCATTAAACTTTTTAATTTTTATTTATAACATATAGAAATATATATATACAAAACATATACAAATTTTATATATTTTTTCGTCTATTATTTCTATAGAAGCTATACAGTGTCATTTTTCCCGTGGAGGACTTAGTACCAGTTATTGTGAACAGATTTAAGGACTAATGGAAATGGGTTAAAGGTCGTCATTTGTGCAGTGGGTTTTCATTAAAGGTGTTTGTCACGATCCAATTCCTACCGTCTGGACCGTAATAGCGCCTAACGATGTATTTGCTAGGCAAGCCAACATTAGAGATTTTTGACATTTAAAACAATTAAAAATTTTATGAAGTCTTTCTATCTTCCAACATATAATACCAAAATAATATATGAAATAATAAAACAATAGTACGAAACTAATACTAATATCTAGCTACCCATGGTTGTGAAGTTATAATTCACGAACTACTAAGAATTTACTACAAGTATTTGGCTCAAAGAAAATATATGACTGTTTTGAATTTATATAAAATAGTAAATGAATAAATGGGAGAAGACTCTAGGAATCTACGGACGTCAGCAGATCTACCTCGTGTCTCCGTTCAAATAATCAGCTACTGCTCAAAATCAACTATGACCGGAACCTGGATCTGCACAAGAAGTGCAGAGTACAGTATCAGTACAACCAACCCTATGTACTGGTAAGTGCCGAGCCTAACCTCGACGAGATAGTGACGAGGCTACGGCGGGGAATTTATAATATAACCTGTATACGGTGTTTAATAAAGCATAAAGGAAATACTAAACTAAATGAAACAGTAACTTGCAGTAAATAAATAAATAACCCATCTATCTTTCCATATCTCAGCTATAACCAATCCTTACGAGAATTTCCATGTTACAATTTCAATAACGATAAGAGCAGAATATGAAAACAACAAAATAAAACAGTGTGTATTTCGATTTCTCAACAGGAGGAATAAAGGTGATATATATATATATATATATATATATAT
>ML417275.1:4072-41859 GCA_005239525.1 Nicotiana knightiana | reverse complement strand
ATAAGGGTGGACAGGTGGGATCGGGTTGCACGCCGCAACAAGGAGTAATAAGGGAGAATGTTCATGTTGTTACTGGTCATAGGATGGAAATTGGAATACACACCCTTATGTGTGTGTATATATATATATATATATATATATATATATATATACACACACATAAGGGTGTGTATTCCAATTTCCATCCTATGACCAGTAACAACATGAACATTCTCCCTTATTACTCCTTGTTGCGGCGTGCAACCCGATCCCACCTGTCCACCCTATATATATATATATATATATATATATATATCACCTTTATTCCTCCTGTTGTGACGTGCAACCTGATTCCACCTGCCCACCCTTATTACTCCTTTTTGCGGCATGCAACCCGCTCCCACCAGACAATCACATTTCATCATTTATAATAAGGGTTTCAAAATTTAGATCAATATCCTTCACAATATTTATGTCTCAACTAATGTAAACGGAAAGCAGTACAATTAAGAAACTTCACCAATTATTACTACACAGCGAAACCAACCGGAATGTATCATGAGACACTGACAACCAGCTCAATCATTAATGTACCACAATGAACCTAAGGAACAATTAATACTTTCAAATAAGTGAAACGATATCTAACAAAACAAGTAGACAAAAACAAGTAGACATGGAAGCATAAAAAATCATGAAACAATTAAGACAGGAATATAATAAAATGGAACGGGGAAAGGAACATGCTAAGCAGATAATTTGGTGGCTCATAGGTACTCGTCACCTCACCTATACGCCACACACATGAAATTTCACATAGCAATCAAGTCAGGGATTCCTAATCCCTCAAGTCAATGTTAGACCAAACACTTACCTCAATTTCGCAGGCGACTCACTGCTCAAGTACAACTTTTCTTTTAGAATTCACCTCCAACCCACTCGAATCTAATCATAATTAGTTCAATATCATTAATTATTTCTAAAGGAATTAACTTTAATGGATAATCATGGTTTCCCTAAGTTTTCCCAAAAAAAGTTAAAAATCGACCCCCGACCTGCTTGGTCCAAACTCATGGTTCAGACCAAATTCCGTTCACCCTTTCACCCCCGAGCCCGAATATGTAGTTAGTTTCGAAATCTGACCCCGGTTCGAGGTCTAAATTCCCCTTATGCAAAATTCCCTAATTCTACCCATACCCCCAATTTCTACCATGAAAACCCTTGATTTTTGATTGAAAAGTGATGAAAAATAATGGGTAATCGAGTGAAAATAATTTAGAATCGTTTACCAACACTTTGGGGAAGAACTTGTCTCTTGAAAATCGCCTCTAGGTCTTCTTGATTTTGAAAATATTAAGAAAAAATGGCTTAATCCCGTTTTAGGTTCTGCTATTAACTCACTTGACAGGCCTTCATCGCGTTAGCGAGAGGCCTGTCGCGATCGCGGAGCACTGTGGCCCAAAGGCCCTCGCGTTCACGATGTACTCTACGCATTCGTGAAGCATTTCTCATTTGGCCATCGCGTTCGCGACCAGCTGGTCGCGTTCATGTAGAAGAACCGGACTCACCTCCCCCAGGACCCCCCTAACCCATCGCGCCGCAGCAGCTTGGTCGCGTTCACAAAGGGTAATCCCCCCAGTGCTTCGCGTCTGCGACCAGAGTTACGCGTTCGCGATGAACAAATTAACCCCCAGCCCCTTTACTCTTCGCCATCACGGCAGAAGCTTCGCTATCGCAAAGAAGAACGCATTAGTGCACTAGAAACAGACATACAACAGATTTTTCCTAAGTTCAAAACATCCCGAAGCCTACCCGAAACTCACCCGAGCCCTCAGGGCTCTAAACTAAACATGCACGCAAGTCTAAAAATATCGTACGGACTTGCTCGTGCGATCAAATCATCAAAATAACATCTAAAACTACGGATTTAGCATCAAAACTCATGATTTCCTCAAGAACATTTCAAATTTACTATTTTCTCAACCAGACATCCGAATCACGTCAAATAAACTCCGATTTCTACCAAATTTCACAGATAGGACTTATATATTATGAAAAACCTGTACCGGGCTCTAGAACCAAAATACGGGTCCGATACCAATGAGTTCAAACACTAATTCTTTTCTCTATTTCCTTTAAAATTTCAGTTTAACAATTTTCATCAAAAATTCATTTCTTGAGTTAGGGACCTCGAAATTCGATTCCGGGCATATGCCCAAGTACCGTATTTTGCTACGGATCTCCGGGACCGTCGGAACACGGGTCCGAATCCGTTTACGCAAAACGTTGACCAATGTCAACTAAAAATTAAATTTTAACTCTCAAAATTTATTATTTCTTATATTTTCACATAAAGACTTTTCCGAATTCGCGCCCGGACTGCGCACACAAATTGAGGTAAATAAAATTAATGTTTATAAGGCAAAATGAGCCCCGAATGGTGTCTTAAATCATAAGATGACCCTTTGGGTCATCACAATCTCCACCTCTAAAACAAATATTCGTCCTCGAACGGACATAGAAAAGTACCTGAACTGGCGAACAAGTGTGGATATCTACTCCGCATGTCCGACTCGGACTCCCATGTAGCGGCCTCAACAGGCTGACCTCTCCACTACACCCGAACTGATGGGTAACTCTTTGACCTCAACTGACGAACTTTCCGGTCTAAAATGGCTATCGGCTCCTCCTCATAAGTCAAATCATTGTCCAATTGGACAGAGCTGAAATATAACACGTGGGACGGGTCACCATGATATTTCCGGAGCATAGACACATGGAATAACGGATGAACTGAGGATAACCCTAGAGGCAATACAAGTCTATAATCTACCTCCCTCACTCTCTCGAGAATCTCGAATGGCTCTATATACCTAGGGCTCAACTTACCCTTCTTCCCAAATCTCATAACACCCTTCATGGGCGATACTCGAAGTAATACCCTCTCTCCGACCATGAATGCTACATCACGAACTTTACGATCGGCATAACTCTTTTGCCTGGACTGAGCTGTACGAAGTCGATCCTGTATGATCTTGACCTTGTCCAAGGCCTCCTGAACTAAGTTTGTACCCAATAACTGAGCCTCTCCCAGCTCAAACCATCCAACTGGCGATCTGCACCATCTACCATATAATGCCTCATAGGAAGCCATCTAAATGCTCTATTGGTAGCTATTATTGTAGGCAAACTCTGCTAACGACAAGAACTGGTCCCAAGAACCTCCAAAGTCAATAACACAGGCGCGAAGCATATCCTCCAAGATCTGAATAGTACGCTTGGACTGCCCATCCGTCTGAGGATGGAATGTTGTGCTCAACTCAACCCGTGTACCCAACTCACGCTGAACTGCCCTCCAAAAGTGCGAGGTAAACTGCGTACCTCGATCAGAAATAATAGACACTGGCACGCCTGAAGGCGAACAATCTCTCGAATATATATCTCTGCCAACCGCTCCAAGGTATAAGTACTTGCCACCGGAATGAAATGTGCTGATTTAGTCAGCTTATCCACAATAATCCAAACAGCGTCGAACTTCCTCTGAGTCCATGGGAGCCCAACAACGAAGTCCATAGTGATACGCTCCAACTTCCACTCAGGAATCTCTATCTGCTGAAGTAAACCACCGGGTCTCTGGTGCTCATACTTCACCTGTTGGAAATTCAAGCACCGAGCCACATAAGCAACAATATCCTTCTTCATCCTTCTCCACCAATAATGCTGTCGCAGGTCCTGGTACATCTTGGAAGCACCTGGGTGAATAGAATACTGAGAACTATGAGCCTCCTCAAGGATCAACTCACGAAGCCCATCTACATTATACACACATACTCGACCCTGCATCCTCAAAACAACATCATCTCCAACTGTAACCTACTTGGAACCACCGTGTCAAACTGTGTCCCTTAGGACCATCAAGTGAGGGTCATCATACTGCCGATATCTGATACGCTCAAATAAAAATGACCGAGCGAATGTATAAGCTAAAACACGGTTGTGAGAGATATCCAACCTCACGAACTGGTTAGCCAGAGGATGAATATCTGAAGCTAACGGTCTCTCACCGGCCAGAATTAAAGCAAGGATGCCCATACTCACTGCCTTCTTACTCAATGCATCGGCTACCACATTGGCCTTTCCCGGACGATACAATATAGTGACTTCATAATCTTTTAATAACTCTAACCATCTCCTCTGCCTCAAATTAAGATCCTTTTTCTTGAACAAGTGCTGAAGACTGCGATGATCCGTGAAAACCTCACACGGCACGCCATAGAGATAGTGCCTCCAAATCTTCAATGCGTGACCAATGGTTGCCAACTCTAAATCATGGACAGGATAATTATTCTCATGAACCTTCAACTGTCAAGACGCATATGCAATCACCCTGCCTTCCTGCATCAATACCGCTCCGAGCCCAACACGGGAGGTATCATAATATAATGTGAAAGATCCTGAACTGGATGGCAACACCAACACAGGTGCTGAAGTCAAGGCTGTCTTGAGCTTCTGAAAGCTCGCCTCACACTCGTCTGACCATTTGAATGAGGTACTTTTCTGAGTCAATTTAGTCATTGGGGCTACTATAGATGAGAACCCCTCCACAAAACGATAGCAGTAACCCGCCAAACCAAAGAAGCTCCTGATTTTCGTGGCTGAAGTGGGTCTAGGCCAGTTCTTGACTACCTCTATCTTCTTAGGATCTACCTGAATACCCTTTGCTGATGCAATGTGACCCAAGAATGCTACTGAATCCAACCAGAACTCACACTTTGAAAATTTTGCATACAACTGACTATCCCTCAAAGTCTGGAGCACTATCCGGAGGTGCTGCTCATGCTCCTCCCGACTGCGGGAGTATATTAGAATATCATCAATGAACACAATTATGAAGGAATCCAGATAAGGCTTGAAAACCCGATTCATCAAGTCCATAAATGCCGTTGTGGCATTAGTCAAGCCAAAATACATCACCAAAAATTCATAGTGCCCATACCTCGTCCGAAAGGCTGTCTTAGGGACATCGGATGCCCTAATCTTCAACTGATGGTAACCCGATCTCAAATCAATTTTTGAAAACACCCTGGAACTCGGAAGCTGATCAAATAAATCATCAATTCTCAGCAACGAATATTTATTCTTGATGGTGATTGTATTCAACTACCGGTAATGTATACACATTCTCATCGATCCGTCCTTCTTCTTCACGAACAAAACCGGTACACCCTAGGGCAAGACACTAGGTCTAATGAAGCCCTTATCAAGTAGGTCTTGCAACTGTTCTTTCAATTCGGGTGGGGCCATCTGGTATGGAGGAATAGAAATGGGCTGAGTGCCCAGAGCCACATCAATGCAAAAATCAATATCCCTGTCGGGTGGTATCCCCGACAGGTCTGCAGGAAATACCTCGGGAAACTCACGAACAACAGGCACCGACTCTAAGAAGAAACCTCAGCATTAGAATCACAAATATGAGCCAAATAAGCAAAATATCCCTTCTCGACCATACGTCGAACCTTGGTATAATAAATCACCCTGATGGAAGAATGACCAGGAGTCCCTTTCCACTCTAATGGAGGAAATCCCAGCAAAGGTAAGGTAATTGTCTTGGCGTGAAAGTCCAAGATGACATAATAAGGCAACAGCCAATCCATACCCAAGATGACATCAAAATCAACCTCTAACAGGCGGACCTCCACCTCTAGCAGGCTGGCCTCCACCTATAACAATCTGGCCCCTACCTCTGGCTACCTGACCCTTACCCCTGGCGGGCTGGGCAAGTGGTGTTGCATCTGGTGCCGGAACTATAACACGAGAACTCTAGTATTGAGGCAGATTACCCGACAATCTCGGACAAGCTCTCAAAATATGCCCATAATCACCACACTCAAAACACCCATCCAGATACTGAGGCTGTGGAAACTGAGACTGACCCTGACGAGTCGGCGGACCACGATAATGACTCTGAAGAAGAGGTTCTCTAATAGGAGCTGATGGTGAACTATAGACTGGCTGAGCAGAAGGAGGCATATAAGAACCACGACCACCTGAGGTACCATGGGATGCCTGAAGTGCTTAATGGAATGGCCTGGAAGAATGTCCTCTACTAAAAGTAACCCCTCCTCCAGATGAGGCACCGCTGAATCCACCGGTATGGCGAGGTCTCTTGTCTGACCTCTGATCTCCCAATCCGAGAACCATCTCAACTCTCTTGGCCACATTGGCTGCATCCTAAAAGGAAATCTCGCTCCCCGTCTCTTTAGCCATCTGCAACCTGATGCGCTGAGCAAGACCCTCACTGAATCTCCTGACCCTTTCTCTCTCTCTATGGGTAACAAAAGAATAACATGTCGAGCCAAATCCACAAAGCGAGTATTATACCGGTAGCAGTCATGCTGCCCTGCTGAAGAAGCTCAAACTGACAGCGGCGCTCCTCTCTAGTAGTAATAGGTAGAAACTTCTCCAAGAAAAGGTGCAAAAACTAATCCCAAGTAAGAGCAGGTGACCCAGCTGGTCTAGTCAATAGATAATGCTCCACCATTTCTTGGCAGAACCAGTCATCTGAAAAGCAGCAAAATCGACCTCATTGGTCTCCAAAATACCCATATTCCGAAGAACCTCATGACAGTTATCCAGGTATTCCTGGGGATCCTCTGAAATGGAACCACTGAAATGAACAGGGAAAAGCTTAATGAACCTGTCCAATCTCCAAAAAGCATCGGAGGACATAGCTTCCCCATCAAGAAGCGGTGCTGCAGCAACTGGCTGAACTACCCCAACTGGATTGGCAGCTGGGGTCTGAATTTGAGGAGTAATCTACTCAGGAGTGTGGGTGGCAGGAGTCTGGACCCCTCCTCCATCCTGAGATACGGCTGCTGTCACGGGGAATGCGCCAGTCTGGGATACACTCTCCATAAGGCCCACTAGTCGAACCAAAGCATCCTAAAGCACCGGGGTAGCAATAAACCCCTTTGGGACTTGAGCTGGTCTCGCCGGAACAGTCTGAGCTGGAGCCCCCTCATCAATCTCTATCCGGCGCTCCGCAGCTAGAGTTGCTGCCTGAGCAATGGGCTGAGTCCTGCCCCTGCCTCGTCCTCTGCTCCTTATAGGAGCTGCTGTTGCTGGAGGTTATGATTGTTGGTCCGCGGAAGAAA
Organism: Nicotiana knightiana; assembly: GCA_005239525.1. Taxonomy (NCBI): domain Eukaryota; kingdom Viridiplantae; phylum Streptophyta; class Magnoliopsida; order Solanales; family Solanaceae; genus Nicotiana; species Nicotiana knightiana. Next base: position 34,726 of record ML417275.1, on the reverse strand, counting down.
AAACACTTGTTCTCACCATCTGCGAGAGAATAGAAAAGTTCAATCAGTATTTGGAATAACAAGAATCGCACGACAGAGCAGAAATAAATTGAACTTGTTCCTAACTTTATAGCCTCTGAGAGATAGGTAAAGACGTCTCCGTACCGATCCCTCGGACTCTATTAAGCTTGTCCGTGAATTGTGAGACCTAGGCAACCTAGTTCTCTGATACCAACTTGTCATGACCCGAATTCTCACCGTCGGGACCGTGATGGCGCCTAACACTCTACTTGCTAGGAAATCCAACATTAGACGTTTTCGACATTTAAAACAATTAAAAATTTTATGAAGTTTTTCTATCTTCCAACATATAATACCAAAATAATATATGAAATAATAAAACAATAGTACGAAACTAATACTAATATCTAGCTATCCATGATTGTGGAGTCACAATTCACGAACTACTAAGAATTTACTATAAGTATTTGGCTCAAAGAAAATATATGACTGTTTTGAATTTATATAAAATAGTAAATGAATAAATGGGAGAAGACTCCATGAATTTGCCTACGTCAGCAGATCTACCTCGTTTCTCCGTGCGAATAATCAGCTACTGTTCAAAATCAACTACGACCGGAAGTTGGATCTACACAAGAAGTGCATAGTGCAGTATCAGTACAACCGACCCCGTGTACTGGTAAGTGCCGAGCGTAACCTCGACGAGGTAGTGACGAGGGTACAACAGGGTATTTATAATATAACATGTATACAGTGTTTAATAAAGCAAAAAGGAAATACTAAACTAAATGAAACAGTAACTTGCAGTAAATAAATAAATAACCCAGCTATCTTTCCAGATCTGAGCTATAGACAATCCTTACGAGAATTTCCATGTTACAATTTAAATAAAGGTAAGAGCAGAATATGAAAACAACAAATAAAATAGTGTATATTCCGATTTCCATCGTATGACCAGTAACAACATAAACATTTTCCCTTATTACTCCTTGTTGCAGCGTGCAACCTGATCCCACTTGTCCACCCTTATTACTCTTATATATATATATATATATATATATATATATATATATATATACACACACACACACACACACACATCACCTTTATCCCTCATGTTGTTTTATGCAACCCGATCCCACCTGCCCACCCTTATTACTCCTTGTTGCGGCATGCAACCCGCTCCCACCAGACAATCAGATTTCACCATTTATAATAAGGGTAACACAATTTAGATCAAAATCATTCACAATATTTATGTCTCAACTAATGTAAACGGAAAGTTGTACAATTAAGAAACTTCACCAATTATTACTACACAGCGAAACAAACTGGAATGTATCATGAAACAGTGACAACCAGCTCAACCATTAATGTACCACAATGAAGCTAAAGAACAATTAATACTTTCAAATTAGTGAAACAATATCTAACCAAACAAGTAGACATGGAAGCATAAAAAATCATGAAACAATTAAGACAGGAATATAATAAAATAGAATGGGGAAGGGAACATGCTAAGCAGATAATTTGATGGCGCATAGGTACTCATCACCTCACCTATACGCTACACACATGAAATTTCACATAGCAATTTAGTCGGGGATTCCTAATTCCTCAAGTCAAGGTTAGACCAAACACTTATACGCTACACACATGAAATTTCACATAGCAATTTAGTCGGGGATTCCTAATCCCTCAAGTCAAGGTTAGACCAAACACTTACCTCAATTTCGCAGGCCACTCACTGCTCAAGTACAACTTTTCCTTTGGGATTCACCTCCAACCCACTCGAATCTAATCATAATTAGTTCAATATCATTAATTATTGCTAAAGGAATTAACTTTAATGGATAATCATGGTTTCCCTAAGTTTTTCCAAAAAAGTTAAAAATCGACCCCGGGCCGGGGTTCGGATCAATTTCGTTTACCCATTCACCCCCGAGCCCGAATATGTAGTTAGTTTCAAAATCCGACCCCAGTTCGAGGTCTAAATTCCCCTTATGCAAAATTCCCTAATTCTACCAAAACCCCCAATTTCTACCATGAAACCCTTGATTTTTGATTGAAAAGTGATGAAAAATAATGGGTACAAGAACAACAACAACAACAACAACCCAGTGAGATCCCACACGTGGGGTCTGGGGAGGGTAGTGTGTACGCAGACCTTACCCCTACTCTGGAGGAGTAGAGAGGTTGTTTCCGGTAGACCCTCGGCACAAGTAGGAGAGAGAGACAATGTATCAGCAACAACAAAAGAATCCAGACAGATAACACCAACAATACAATAACCAAAAAATAGAAAGCAAAGTAGTACCACTAAGCATAAACAAAGGCACAATACTACAAATGCAAGGGAATAATATGTACACAAAAGGCCGCTAAACTTACTATAGCCTAACTTTCAACCCTAAAGAAGTATTAATAACACAACGGGATCCCTTAGCAGCCTAAAACAAGACACTATCACGCTAGCCTCCCATCTCCTAATCAACTACCCTAATGCTCGACCTCCATAACTTCCTATCAAGGCAATGTCCTCGGAAATCTGCATCTGTACCATGTCCTACCTGATCACCTCTCCCCAATATTTCTTAGGCCGCCCTCTACCTCTCCTCATACCCGTCAAGGCCAGCCGTCCACACCTCCTCACCGGTGCATCTAGGCTTCTCCTCTTCACGTGCCCGAACCATCTAAGCCTAGCTTCCTGCATCTTGTCTTCCATGGGATCCATGCCCACCTTCACCCGAATATCTTCATTCCTAATCTTATATAGCTTCGTGTGTCCGCACATCCATCTCAGCATCCTCATCTCTGCAACTTTCATCTTCTGGATATGAGAATTCTTCACTGGCCAGCACTCTGCACCATACAACATGGCCGGCCTAACCACCGTTCTATAGAACTTTCCTTTGAGTGCCGGGGGCACCCTCCTGTCACACAGGACACCAGACGCTAACCTCAATTTCATCCACCCCACTCCTACACGGTGCGTGACATCCTCTTCAATATCCCCATTCCTCTGAATAATCGACCCCGGGTACTTGAAACTCCCTTTCTTGGGGATGACTTGTGAATCAAGCCTCACGTCCACATCCGCTTCACCCAGCACGCTGCTGAACTTGAACTCCACGTATTCAGTCTTAATCTTGCTCAGCTTGAAACCTTTAGTCTCAAGGGTCCGTCTCCAAACCTCCAACCACTCATTAACACCGCCTCGCGTCTCATCAATCAGTACTATATCATCCGCGAATAACATACACCATGGCACCTCCCCCTGAATATGGTGTGTCAGTGAGTCCATCATTAGGGCAAATAAGAATGGGCTGAGCGTAGAACCTTGGTGTAGCCCCATAACAATCGGGAAATGCTCCGAGTCTCCCTCCCACTGTCCAAACCTGAGTCTTAGCTCCATTATACAATATCCTTAATCACCCTAATATAAGCCACCAGAACACCTTTCACCTCCAGGCATCTCCAAAGAACTTCCTTAGGTACCTTATCATAAGCTTTCTCTAGGTCAATAAATACCATGTGAAAATCCTTCCTCCTATCCTTGTATAGTTCCACCAACCTCTGAATAAGATAGATCGCTTCCATAGTGGAACGACCAGGCATGAACCCAAACTGGTTCTCAGATATCGACACCATCCTCCTCACCCTCGCCTCCACTACCCTCTCCCAAACCTTCATGGTATGACTCAGCAACTTGATGCCCCTATAGTTGTTACAGTTCTGGATATCGCCTTTGTTCTTGTATAGCGGAATCATCGTACTCCACCTCCATTCCTCTAGCATCTCCTTCGTCTTGAAAATAACATTAAACAGCCCAGTTAGCCACTCTAATCCTGCTCTACCCACATACTTCCAAAGTTATACTGGAATTTTATCTGGCCCTGTTGCTCTACCCCTGCTCATCTTACGCATAGCCCCGACAACCTCCTCGACTCTAATGCGCCTACAGTAGCTGAAATCTCGGTGACACTCGTAGTGCTCCAATTCTCCTAGCATAATGGCTTTGTCCTCTTCGTCATTTAGCAGCTTATGGAAGTACGTCTGCCACCTCCGCTTAATCTGCGAGTCCTCCATTAACACTTGGCCTTCCTTGTCCTTGATGCACCTCACTTGGTCTAGATCCCGAGCCGTCTTCTCTCTCGCCTTGGCCAGCCAGAACAACTTCTTATCTCCACCTTTTTCCCCCAATTCTTCGTATATGCGACCAAATGCTGCACTCTTCGCTTCCGTGACGGCTAACTTCGCCACATTCTTAGCTTCCTTATAACTTACATTATTCCTCTGCCTCTCCTCCTCGTCCGTACTGTCCACTAACCGTCGATACGCCGCTTTATTTTCCTCCACCTTACCCTGGACCTCCGCATTCCACCACCAGTCACTCTTGTGCCCCCCCCCCCCCCCCCCCCCCCCCCCCCGAGTAACCTTTCGAGACCCCTAGTACCTCTTTTGTCACCTTCCTAATACTGTTCGCCGTCATCGCTAGCTTCCCCACTACTTCTCCAGGCCCCCATAGCCAATAACCTCCTCCCTAGCTGGTGTGCATTCTTCTTCGTCAAGGCACCCCACCTAATCCTCGGACTACCCCGAACCACCCTCTTCTTCCTCCTTATCGGGATGCTGACATCCACTACCAAGAGCCTATGTTGGGTCGCGAGGGACTCACTCAGGATAACCTTGCAATCCTTGCACAACCCTCTATCATACCTCCTTAGGAGAAGATAATCGATCTAAGTCTTAGCCACCGAACTCCGAAAAGTAACCAAATGCTCCTCTCTCTTCGGGAACATAGAGTTCGCAATCACCAACTCAAAAGCCTTAGCAAAATCCAATAGAGCAGTTCCACCTCTGTTCCTGACCCCAAAGCCACAGCCGCCATGAACCTCGCCATAACCGCTAGCAGACGCGCCGATATGCCCGTTGAAGTTCCCTCTTATAAATAACTTCTCTGCGGGCAGAATGCCACGCACCACTTCATCCAAACTCTCCCAAAAACACCTCTTCATCCAGACCCGCTTGGGGCGCGTAGGCGCTAATGACATTTAGAGTGATCCCTCCAACCACTAACTTAATAAACATTAATCTATCACTCACCCGCCTAACCTCAACCACCGACTCCCTAAGATCCATGTCCACCAGAATACCCACTCCGTTCTTACCCTTCGAGCGTACAGAGTACCACAGCTTAAACCCATCTACATTTCTCGCTTTCGACACTACCCACTTAGTCTCCTGGACACATGCTATACTGACCTTTCTCTCCTGGAGACTCTTCGCCAACTCGATAGACTTACCCGTTAACGTCCCTATGTTCCACGACCCGATTCTCAACCTAAATGCACCCTTGCCCCCTTTACCCCTTTGCCATCCGCTCCACCCCCTATCCCCTGCCCCTCCTCCCGCCCCTACCGAGGATATGACCTTATTCTACCATCTCAGACCATGAAAAACAATGGGTAATCGAGTGAAAATAGCTTAAAATCGTTTACCAATACTTTGGGGAAGAACTTGTCTCTTGAAAATCGCCTCTAGGTCTTCTTGGTTTTGAGAATATGAAAAAATGGCTTAATCCCGTTTTAGGTTCAGTTATTAACTCGCTGGACAGGTCTTCATCGCGTTCGCGAGAGGCCTGTCGTGATGGAGGAGCACTACGGCCCAAAGGCCTTCGGATTCGCGATGTACTCTACGCGTTCGCGTAGAAGAACCTGACTCACCTCCCCCAGGTCCCCCTAACCCATCGCGTTCGCAGCAGCTTGGTCGCGTTCACAAAGGGTAATCCCCCAGTGCATTGCGTTCGCGACCAGAGTTATGCGTTCGCGATTAACAAATTGATGCCCAGCCCCTTTACTCTTTGCGATCGCGGGAGAAGCTTCGCGATCGCGAAGAAGAATGCATCAGTGCACCAGAAACATACATACAGTAGATTTTTCCTAAGTTCAAAACATCCCGAAGCCTACCCGAAACTCACTCGATCCCTCGGGGCACTAAATCAAACATGCATGCAAGTCTAAAAGCATCATAAAGACTAGCTCGTGTGATCAAATCATCAAAATAACATCTAAAACTACGGATTTAGCATCAAAACTCATGATTTCCTCAAGAACATTTCAAACTTACTATTTTCTCAACAGGGCGTCCGAATCACGTCAAATAAACTCCGATTTCAACCAAATTTCACATATAGGACTTAAATATTATGACAAGCCTGTACCGGGCTCCGGAACCAAAATACGGGCTCGATACCAACGAGTTCAAACATTAATTCTTTTCTTTATTTCCTTTAAATTTCATTTTAACAATTTTCATCAAAAATTCATTTCTTGAGCTAGGGACATAGGAATCCGACTCCGGGCATACGCCAAAGTCCCATATTTTATTACGAACCTCTCGGGACCGTCGGAACACGGGTCCGGGTCCGTTTACTCAAAATGTTGAACAAAGTCAACTAAACATCAAATTTATCTATCAAAAAATATTATTTCTTATATTTTCACATAAAGGCTTTTCCGGATTCGCGCCCGGACTATGCACGCAAATCGAGATTAATATGTTATTAACTGTTAAATCAATTAATTAAAACATACATTTCTGTACCCCTTGGTTGGTTAATCTTGAAAAAGATTAATATGTTATTAAAGGCTAATGAGCCCGGAATGGTGTTTTAAATCATAAGATGACCCAATGTTAAATGAACTAATTAAGTCCAACACGAGTGGATTAAAATGAGTTGAACCAATCGATATATCATGATTCAAAAATTTGCATTCCAAATAATAAGGGGAAATTTGCGAATTTTATCCTTGAAATGTCGATAAGTTATTATGATATTTGTGCTTGTAATATGTGATAAAGTATACAATTAGCCTTCAATTAATTAAAACATACATTTCTGTACCCCTTGGTTGGTTAATCTTGAAAAAGATTAATATGTTATTAACTGTTAAATCATTTAGATGAATTGGCTTTGATTACTCTTATTTTGACCATTAAATGAATATATTTTCAACTTGTCCAAGTTTGGTCATATTACACATTTATAAGTCAAATTTGTTAGTACTTTGTTTTCTATCTCCAAATATACCAATGACTTGAGCAAGTTGAATTTATAGGTCATAATTGTCACACGCACGGTTTTTGGTCATCAAAACACCAACGTAAGCCATGATCTTATTATCCAAACTCTAAAGTATATATTGATTATCAGCTTATTGACCCAAAGAATATTTTTCGTTTGTAATATTATAATTCATCGATTGACGTAAGGCTGCTGCAAATCATTATTCTTAACATATCATCCACGTCCTTAATGGTAATAAGTTATCCATTTCAAGACACAGGCGGATATACTAAAAAAATAGAAATTAACAACGGACAAATTCTATAGCTAAACAGAAAAATTTATCGTTAATCCATTTTGCAATAAGTTATCAAGAAAATCTGTTAGCTATGAGTGATTTAGCGGTATATTAACAACAAACTTCGAAGCTAATTTCATTGTTTTTAGTGGATGTATATATATAGATAATAAGTAAAATAAAAATATAAGGTATAAATATAAAAAATAACACTACTTGTCATTATAATAATTTATTCTAATTCACTTTTACAAGTATTGACACCATTTATAAAAAATCCTATGTAATAAAATAGAGAGATCTCCATTTTCTGATAAATTAACGTTGTTTTATTATATTTTATTGATATTATTTTTTTCTAAAATCTAAGAGTGTTGAACGAACCACTAAGAAACTACAGCCACACGTTTTAAGTAGTACACTATTTTGCTTTTTGACTCTTAAATTATTTTATTATCGCTTAATGAATACTGTTATTAATGTACAATCTAGAACAGGGCGAACCCACGTTGGTTCAAGCGGGGTCATTTAAACTCAATAACAATAACATACTCAACATTATTCTATGTTATAGAATGAGAAGGATAGTGTGTGCGCAAATCTTATACCTACCTTGTGATAATAGAGACACTGTTTTCACTAGACCCTCAGCTCAGGAAAGCATAAGCACCACATTAACGAAAATAGAAATAAGAGGGTACAATACCAAAAAGTCATATAAAAGCAGAATAAAAAAACACGATAGCAAGGTGCAGAGGCAGATCCAAGATTTAAATCTTATGGGTTCAATTTAAGGCTTTTAACATTGAACCCATTGTATTTTTAAATTTATGGGTTCGTATCTACTATTTTTGCAAATGTAATGAATTTTTACATACAAATTTTTACTCTGTGACGAAAGTTATGTGTTCATTTGAACCCGTAGGTTGTACGCTGCATCCGCCACTGGCAAGGTGATCAATAATGAACGAAAACAACGCTTAGTCATAAAAATATACTACCAACATAAAGCGAGATTCTTATTTTAGTATTTGTTAAATTCTTATACTTACTAAAATCTTTAATTTATGTTAGCTTTTAATCATTTATATTGTTAGTGTTAGCACTGATAAGATTTTTAATAAACGTTTTAGCACTTTTTAATTTGTTAAATTTAATAAATTAAATAAGTAGATTACTTGGTATATTGGTAAAGATTGAATTGATTTTAGTGAAGTAAAAGAATATAAAAATAATTGAAGTTTTAATAAATAGTTATTATTATAAATAGAATTCTATTTAGAGTGAATGTCTATCTTTTAGAGAGTTCTACTTTGTGGCTAATTCATTTTCTCCCTATAAATAGAGGGGTCTTACCCCATTGTAGATCATCCCAAAATTCAATAAGAATTTCCTCTCTCTTTCTCTGTAATATTATTCTTGTTCTTTTATTGTTTCATAAAACGTTATCAGCACAAAACTCTAACCAGTTGAGTAGAAGCTTTGGGATTGAGCATAATGATTGTCAATTGTTCCATGAACTTCCGTCATGATTAAATTCTGGATTTAAGGTAAGTATTTTACTTTATTTTTCTCTTTTAAATTCTTCAAATTCTGTAATTTGATTTTAAATGCAAGCAAAGACAATAAACTTTGATTATATAACTCTTATAGAGTTTGCAAGAAATTATAACCACCCGAAATGGTAAAATTTCTATGTCTTGCCATGATCAAATTCATGTATGATTGTGGGCAAAGAAGTGAAAATCCGTCTCATTGAATTTGCTTCATTCTCATTCTCCTTAAGAGAATGTGATAGCAATATATGATAAGTCTGAAAGATGACAAACTTATTACCGTGAAGGTATCAATGGATGTGGACGTGGCAATATACGAAATTATAATCGCTATCATTGTGACAATGAGAATAATAAGAATTCTCAAAATAATATTTCACTCTTTGAAAGTAATATTTGTCATCTATTTGACATGAGATTTTGTAAAGCACATATAGATAATTATGGTCCATTCATGATGCGAATGTGACAACATCTGATTTATGAATACATATTCATTCTTGGAAGAATATGAACGTGCTAGTAGTAGTGAATATACCACTCACCTCTAAAAGGAGGTTTAAGATGAAATAAAAAAATAATTTTATTATTATGGCATGAATCGTCATTGATCACGCACCTATTGTTATTGTGCCAAAATATTATGGCAATGTGATTATTACAAGGCATAAGTAATAGAAGTAATATATCTTGCCTATGATGATATTGACCATGACCATAATTGTATAACTTTCTCCTTGAAAGTGATATTCACTATATGGATTTTGATGAATATGTGGTAGTACAAAATTAATTGAAAGCTCTGGAAGAGCCAATTATACTACTTTGGAGAAATAAAATTGATTATCAATAATGTATTGTGTCGTAGTAAGTCTCAAAGAAACTTATTGAGTTTCTTAAGTATTCGCGAAAGCGGTAGGTTATATTGAGACTATAAATAAAGGAAAGATTTAATATCTTCTATTACTACAACATGTAGCAGGGTAATATGTATGTGAAAAGTTACCCGCTTTATTCTCCAATTTGTACTACACAAATAAAAGAATACCACAATAAAGTGGATGCTTATTGATATAAAAACTCATATCATAATAAACTTGGAGTTTATTGCTAATTGTACACGTCATGGTATAAACCTGAAGTTTATCAATATTGATAATTTATTCAGTTGACATAATTGATTTTAGCCATGTTAATTTAAGTATGATGTGCAAAAATAAAAGAGAATTCACATGGATAAATATTAAAGAACAAGAAAGTTCTTTATGAATTCTCTTATTTTGCTTGTTCTCGCGATTATTACACCAACTCAAATTGGGATTGAATCCCGTGAATGCCGAAAATATCAAAGGTGAATATGGGCTCATTCACCTACCATGTATACCTTATAAAGATGCATCTATGAGATAGCTACATGTGCGATTATTACTAACCCGCAACCTGATGTTTGCGAGGCAACTTGCTCAATAATTTAATTTAGAGCATATTCCAGATTTTTTATTCAAGATAGTTCATCTTGATAAGTTGGTTTACATCAAAGTTGGTTTAGCAAAATGATTTATTGAGTGCCTCCACTTAGTAGCTAAACGACTATTGCTTATGAGAACAAAGTAATCAATATCAGTTTGATATATGTTATATACGAAAGTATATTACATTCTCCCCTCACAACTGGTTCAGAGTCAGGAACCAAATAATTCCATCTTATTATTATTGATGTGCGGTGTATATTTTGATTAACACCATACGCACAAAGATGGGTTCCCAAAGTTGAGGAAGCAAGTTAGTTTTTCTAACATTAGGGGGAGAGATGATAAACATTTGAGAAAAGGTTATGTGGAATGAATTATCAATTCTCTATAAGCATGATAATGTGATAGCGAGGATTTTCAAGGTGCAATATATTCAGTGAAGTTAATATGGATGATTTGTTCACAAAATCTCTACCAACGTCAACCTTCAATAAGCTAGTACACAAGATTGGAATGTGAAGGCTCAAGGATGTGAATTGATGCTCTCATCAGGGGGAGTTAATGCGCGTTGCAATCTTTTTCCTTACAAGATTTTGTCCCACTGGATTTTCCTTGCAAGGTTTTTAACGAGGCAACCAAAAGGCGCATTTCTAAACATGTGTACTCTTTTCCCTTTTCTAGAAATTTTTTTCCCATTGAGTTTTATTTTAGTTAAGGTTTTAACGAAACACATTATTTATTGAATAATCATTCAAGGGGGAGTGTTATAAACTGTCACGACCCAATTTCGGAGTCGTGATGGCACCTGCCGTGGAACCAGGAAAGCCTCCCTTTTTCACTAAGCTAAAGTCAAATTCCAGTAAAGATACGATTTTTAAACGAATTTATTAATAAAACTAAGAATCTAAAATTTAAAACAACATTTGAAAACTAAGTTTAAACCTCCAATCCCCGGATCTGGTGTCACTCAGTCGTGAGCTACTAAAACATAAGCAAAGAAAAGGGGAAATGGAAAACATTGTCTCAAAATAAAAGCAATAGGTGGAATAAAGAAAGAGAAGGCGAGGTCGCGATCGCCAGCTGCTACCTCGAAAACTCCACTAGAAACTCTGACCGCTGCTCAAAATCCAATACGGGTCCCGATGTACCTGGATCTGCACACAAGGTGCAGGGGGTAACGTGAGTACACCAACTCAGAAGTAACGAACCCAAACTATGGGCTGAAAAGTAGTGACGGACAAAACCTCAATTATGTTACAATAAATAATATACAAAATTTAGACATGCTAAAAGTTTATCAGGATGAGAAAATATGCCAAGTATGCTAGTATACTCTACATGCCATCATAAAATATATGAATGAAACCAGTATGGATAAGCACATAGTGCTCACAGCTCTCCCACAAAAGTCCACTCAGTACTATATATATGGCTCTCAGGCCCAGGGAAGTTCCATCCAGGAATATGCATAAACACCGGTGACCATAGTCACTATGTACTGAGGAAAAATGTTAATCCAGCCCCCATAGAGAAGATCCATCTCCGGAATATAACACTCGGACAATTTCCATAACCAAGGAAGATCCATCCCTCTCATAAACAAAGCTTCAGACAAGATCCATGCCCAGGGAAGATCCATCCCTCATCACTTCGGACAAGATCCATGCCCAGGGAAGATCCATCCCTCAATATCTGCGCTCACTGGGGGTGTAAAGACTCCGGAGGAGCCCTAGTGGCCCAAGCGCCATATCAAGCCGACGAAGGCATGATTCAAATTTCACTGCAGTGTGTAGTCCATTCTCACAACTGTCTCAATAACAGGCTCTCGGCCTCACTCAGTCATTACTCTTCAGTCTCACTCACATGCATCACAAATGCCTCCATCAGCCCGAAACAATGATAAAAATGCATGTAATTAACAATACCGAGACTGAGATATGAAATGATATGCTATAACATGACTGATATATTCCATCAAATAATCACGACATGAGACCGCAATATACGACCACTCGGGTCTCAGCATTTCCGGCGTGAAGCCTAGCATTTATACTTAACATGATTTCTAACATGTTCACAATTACCACATTAATAGAAGCACATATATCATCATGGAATAATCACTAAGCGGTGCCATGGGATAAGTCAGACCACAAATACCCGGTGCACGCCCTCACGCCCTTCACTTGCATGTGTGTCACCTCAACAATAGTCATAAATCATTTAGCTTGGGGTTTCGAACCCTCAGAACCAAGTTTGAAAATGTTACTTACCTCAAAACCGGCTAAATACTACTCCGCAGTGCCTTTGCCTCTAAATACGGCCTCTGAGTGCTCCAAATCTACCAAGTTCAGATTTTTATCATCAAATTATGCTTAAGGTGTGAATCCCAATCGGTAAATATCAATTTAGCTCAAAAATCCGAATTTAGTCAAAACCCGACCCCCGGGCCTACGTCCCAAAACTCAGAAATTTTTACAGAAAAGTGTTCTTCGTCCTCCCATGATTCCATACATATAAAGAACACCAAAATCGGAGTCCGTTTGACCCCTCAAATCGACCCCTAAAGGTCTCTTATTCTCAAGCCCCAAAATCCCATTTTTCTACTGTTTTTCATGAATTAAACGCTGAGATTATGGTCTATAATCACCCATAAACGAGTTTTAATAATCAAATTACTTACCTCTAAGCAACCCACTGATTTTCTCCTTCAAAATTCGTTCAAAAAGCTCTATTCGCCCAACAATGGTGTAAAAATGTGTTAGTGTCGCAGAAGGTTTAATATATATATGCCCAGTAATTTCCTCTCCGCGATCGCGGTTCGCAGCAGTCCAACCTCACGCGATCGCAATCCAATGCACGCGATCGCGAAGACCAATTTACCTCACCCCCACGCGCCTGGTTAACTCTACGCGATCGCGACCTAGCTCACGCGATCGCACTTCACCTTCTTCCAAACCTACGCGATCGCAACCCGATTCACGCGATCGCGATGTACAAAATTTTCCTGGCCTTCAAAGTGTTCTACGCGATCGCAGCCCTTGCCACGCAATCGCGATTCACAGATCCCTGCTGCACAAAAAACAGTAATTCTCTAAGTCCAAAAATGCCCGTTAACCAACCGAAATCAATCCCGAACCCCTCGGGACCCCAACCAAAATTAACAACACATCCCATAACATCATACAAACTTAGTTGCACTCTCAAAACACCAAAACTAACATCAAAACACCAAATTTACATCGGATTCAAGCCTAAGAACTTTGAAATTTCTAAAATCCACCAATGTTGCCGAAACTATCCAAAACAACTCCGATTGACCTGAAATTTTGCAGACACATCCAAAATGACATTATAAACCTTATCCAACTTCTGGAATTCCATTCCGACCCCGATAGCCTATTTTCCACTGCCGACCGGAAATCATCAAAACTAACTTTTGCCAATTCAAGCCTAATTCTACACCGGACCTCATAAAATTATCCCGGACACACTCCTAAGTCCTATATCACCTAACGAAGCTATTAGATCCATAAAATACGTATTCCGAGGTCGTTTACCAATAAGTCAAATCTCAGTTGACTTTTCCCTTTATAAGGTTATCTTTGAAAGACTAAGTTACTGAATTCTCATTTAACCATTCCGATTTCAAGCCTATCGACTCTAACACATCAATAATAGAATAACCAACCTATGAAAAGTCAAGAATAGTAATTATAATGTAGGTTTTTGCATAACGACGGACTGGGTTGTTACATAAATAGAATTCTATTTAGAGTGAATGTCTATCTTTTAGAGAGTTCTACTTTGTGACTAAGTCATTTTCTCCTATAAATAGAGGGGTCTTACCCCATTGTAGATCATCCCAAAATTCAATAAGAATTTCCTCTCTCTTTCTCTGCAATATTGTTCTTGTTCTTTGATTGTTTCATAACAGTTATACTTTAAAAAGCACATATATAGATTTGTTGTTGTTTTTTTTTTTTTTTTGGCTTTTTAGAGCACGACCACAAAAGAAAATAATGATTAGCTGGAAAATACTTTTTGAGGTTTGAGATGAAACAACATAAAGAGCGGAGGGTAAAACTCGTTTGTTATGCCCAGTATTATTATTTGCACGGTCAGATTGTCTGAACCAGCTTACACAAAAGTCTGGATCACTATTGATCTAGAGGGCGTGTTTTTTTTAATATGGAATTTCCTTTTAAGGTTATGATTATCACAAAAAATGTTTCATTTAAGTAACCATTAAGCATATTAGGTAGTAGTATGTTCACCCTAAAATTTGGATAACAATTAAACTTATATCATGGTTTTAAGGATATGTGATTTCGCTCAACACTAATTGATAAATGTGAAGGTAAATGACAGAAATGAATTACAAGTAAATCAAACCAATGTTCGAATAGAACTTCAGCCTTCGAGTTGAGATACTCTCTGTGATGACCCAAAAGGTCATCTTGTGTAAATTTAGCAAAATCTGTGTTTCGAGGCCCCGAAAGCCTCCATTAATCTCACCTTGATGTGGGTGCACAACCCGAGCGCGTAGTCGGGAAGTCTTTATGTGGAAATGTGTTGACCAGTTGAATTTATGATAACTAATAGAATAAAGTTGACTTTGGTCAATATTTTTGGTAAACGGACCCGGAACCGTGATTTGACGGTCCCGGAGGGTCCGTAGGAAAATAAGGGACCTGGGCGTATGCCCGAAATCGAATTCCGAGGTCCCAAGTCCGAGAAATGAATTTTTAAAGAAAATTGTTTTCTGAAAATAAGAAAGACTTTTGAAAATGAACCTTGATATGAAATCTGTGTTACCAAGCCCGTATATTGGTTCCGGATCCTGGGACAGGTTCAATATGTGTTATGTGAGTTATCTGTAAAATTTGGTAAGAAACGGACTTGGTTTGACGTGTTTCGGATCAAAATTGGAGAATTTAGAAGTTTATGAAGTTTGAGGAAATTCTATGGATTTTTGAGTTTAATTCATTGTTATTGATGTTATTTTAGTAGTCTAATTACTCGAATAAGTTCATAGGATGATTTTGAAATTGTGTGTATATTTGATTTTGAGCCCCGAGGGCTCGGGTGAGTTTCGGATAGGTGTCGGGGTGCAAAAGAGTTGGAAAGAATATGATTTTTGATCTGTTTCTGGTGTTCTGTGTTTTGCTCTCCGCGATCGCAGTGTGACTCACGCGATCGCGATGTGTCTATGGTTGTGGTTGGGAAATTACCCTACGCGAACGCAGGGCCTGTATTGCGATCGCGGAGCCTGGGGGCAGTACTCTATGCGATCGCGAATGGGCAACACGCGAACGCGTAGTGCAAATGCGGGCTGGGGGCTGGGTGCTATTTTGCTCACTGCGAACGCGACCTCCGTGTCGCGATCGTGATAGTCCGTGTTGGTATATTCTGCGATCGTAATCCCTTCTTCGCGATCGCGATGGTCAGTGTCCAGTACTCTCCGCGATCGCAGCCCTCTCTTCGCGATCGCGAAGGCTTATTTCGCCCAGTCATATTAAAGCCTTAAAAACAGAATGCTATTTCGGGATTTCTCATATTTTTCACCCTCTCCTTCTTCTCCAAGCCCCATAGCCGAGTTCCAAGCTACTCTTCCTCCATAACCACTTAGTTAAGTGATCTTAACTCTAGTTTCTTCCATTTTCCTTCATCAATCACTAAATTCTAGGCCTAAAAACATGAAATCAAGGGTAGAAATTGGGGGTTTTGGGTAGAGTTAGGGGTTTTGGAAATTTTGGGAATTCAACCTCATTTTGGGGTCGTATTTCAAAATAAATTGTATATTCGGGTTCATGGGGGAATGCGTGATCGGGTTTTGGTCCGAACCTCGAGTTTGGACCAAGCGAGCCCGGGCTCGAATTTTGGTATTTTTTGAAGAATTATGTGAAATGTATAATTAGGCTTTGGGATTGAGTTATTGAATTATTATTGATGTTATTAAGTCAATTGTGTTTAGATATTATCGTTTCGGAGTCGGATTCAAGAGGAAAGACCGTGATTGAGGCTTGACTTGCATTCTTGGAGCCGAGGTAAGTGTTTGGCCTAACCTTAGCTTGAGGGAATAGGTATAGAGTCTTATTTTCTATGTGTAATTCATGTCCAATGTATAGGTGAGGTGACGGGTACCTATATGTCGTGGTCAAGCATGCCCGTAAGTCGATTTTGTTGAGTTGTTTAATGTTCTTTGATATTCTCCGTGTTGTGAATTATTGGGAACCTTGAAAGTGGTACCTTGAGGTTACTTCATGACGTAGAAAGTTATTGACGATGTTTTCGGTCGAGGATTTTTACTATTGACGTTATACCTCTGAGTGAGATTGGTTATAGCTGAGTCCCTTTCCGGGACAGTAGAATTTTGTTGATTATTTCTGAACATTTGAAATGTCGTATTGTTAAACTTTCATATCAATTGTTGCTTTTACACTCATCATGCACGAGGGAACATTCCGTGCTGAGTGATTATTATTTATGCACGAGGGAACATTCCGTGCCACTGATTATTATTTATGCACGAAGGAACATTCTGTGCCGATGATTATTATTTATGCACGAAGGAACGTTCCGTGCTGATTGATTATTATTTATGCGCGAGGGGACATTCCGTGCCATGTTTATGATTATTATGCACGAGGGGACATTTCGTGCTGTGTTGATGATATATATATGCACGAGGGGACATTCTGTGCCGTGATTGTGATGTTTTATGCACGAGGAGAAATTTCGTTCCATGTTTATGTTGTTTATGCACGAGGGGAAATTCCGTGCCATATTTTATATTGTTATGCACGAGGGGACATGCCGTGCCGTTTCTTTTCTCTGTTTAATTCGTGTTGTCAATCCCCGTTATTATTTTTGGATATTTCAGACTGTTGTTTCGTTTCCGTCATTTCAGTATTTGTTATCTCTTATTCCCAGCATGTTCTTCCCCGTAATTGTATTCTTGTTTATTTTCTGCTATACTATTGAATTGTACAGGTACAATTTGTTGTCGCGTCCTAGCCTCGTCACTACTTCGCCGAGGTTAGGCTCGGCACTTACTCAGTACATGGGGTCGGTTGTACTGATGCTACACCTGCACTTCTTTATGTTGTGCAGATTACGCAGCCGGACCCAGTGGACCTCGCTAGTGGGAGTGTCCTTCAGTCCATTCCAGACGACACCGAGGTAGTTCCGCATGGCGTTCGTGGATCTCGGCGTCCCTGTCTATCTTTCATTCTGTCATTTATGTGTTTTCCAGACAGAAACATTACTTTATTTTCAAACTATTACTTTTAGTCAAATCTTAGACTGGTTCGTGAGGTTGTGACTCCACTTCTAGGTAGTACTTAAAGGGATTTCTGCGTTATTAGCTATTGTTATTTACAATTATGTTGATGCTTCCGCACCTTATTTCAATTATCTAGTCAGTGTTTGTTATTTTCACTTGTTAATAAATCAATTCAATTAACACGTTGGCTTGCCTAGCGGGTGCAACGTTAGGCGCCATCACGACCTGAAGGTGGGATTTCGGGTCGTGACACTCTCGAACTGATATGAGCAAGAACACTAGAAAGTAAAGTAAACTGATGAGCAAAAACACTAGAAAGTAAAGTAAATTGATGAGCAATAACAAGTGAGAAAGAAAGAGTTGTATTGCTTTAATCTCTGTGAATGATGATCCTTACAAATGATTAGAACTTCTCCTTATATAGTAGAGGAATTCTACTTATGGTATAACTCTAATTAGATAAGGAAATTATATAATTAGCTAATTAACCGCTTTTGATTTGATCCATTCCAAGATTTACGCCAAGATCTTCGACTAGTCACGGATATCTCGCTCTTCTGTTACTAAGCTATCTCCGACATTACTCAGAATCTGCCTCTCTCGGCTTCGATTGATGTTGACCCCGATCTCGAAAGAGACTTAGATCTCGAACTCAATGCCTCAACTTTATGATTTGGACGAAGCTGACCTTCGATGCAATGTTCCAGTCTCGATCAAATAGTGAAATCGGGTGGCCCCGATTTCAACCCTATACATATATTCCCCTCATTTTTTGGAGTATAATGACAAGAAACGAACTGAGCCTTCGATTTTTTCGACCTCGATAAACAATGATGTCATCCCTGCGACATAAATGATGGAAGTGACCGAGACGTCCCGTTGGTGCAATTCCCCAAACCATTAAGAGCGTCAGTTGGTGGTCGGCCACTAATGTTGTTGGACTGTCGCACTAAATCCATAAATAGACCTTCTTCTTATTGAATCAAACTTCACCTTCACCTTCATCTGATCTTCTAAGCTTTTACCTCTCTTAAGTTCTTCTCTTCCATTAATCTTTAGGTTTTCACTACTAGTCTTCAAATACCAAATCTTACTATCTTCTTATTTCCTTAACTCATAAGATGGCGAAAACATTTAAAACAGTTCCTCAAAAGGAGAAAGCTTCTTCTTCTTCCTCTTCCTCATGGCCGGCAGGCAACAAAACGTCGGTGGATCCGCTCCCTTATAAGTGCATTCCCAGCCCTTGCCTTAAATCCAATGTCAAGACAGAGAAACCTCCCTAGGTCCCTGGTCGGTGTGAGCATATGTCGAGGTACATTTTCTCGATAACTGTGGGGTATCTCGAGCAGATCAAGAGAGACTGCAACTGGGGAGACAAAGTATTACTGATCCCATCCCCTGAAGAGAGCATTACTACCCACCTGGAAGGGTATCTAAGTGTTTACACTTACCCTTTCATGTTGGGCCCCCTCGACCCTGTCATTATTGAACTTTGCCGTCAATACCAGGTGAACTTAAGACAAATCCATCCTTCCTTCTGGCGCATAGTCATCATGCTCAGATTCTTCACGAGTAAAGTTGAGGGGATGCCATTCACCCTCGATCACCTCATTAGGTTATACAACCCCCTTATC
This sequence comes from Nicotiana knightiana, assembly GCA_005239525.1. Classification (NCBI taxonomy): domain Eukaryota; kingdom Viridiplantae; phylum Streptophyta; class Magnoliopsida; order Solanales; family Solanaceae; genus Nicotiana; species Nicotiana knightiana. Next base: position 15,409 of record ML417275.1, on the reverse strand, counting down.
TTTTGAGGGTTGATCAAACTGCAACGTTGGGAAACCAAGGTATTGTTCTCTAGTATCGACGAGGACAAATATTGAGGCAGGATGGGTATATTTGTTTGAGTGAGGACCTACGATCTCATCCCAACGGAGAAGACGTCATTTCCTGAGAAGTGGAACACGAAGCGTAAGTATTACTGACTTGTTAATTTTCATGCTTTATTTCGTTTATTTAATGCATTCTTACATCATGCAGCGGTCGCTTGGATGCGTGGTTTGATCCCCGGCCTCGAGAGTTGGCTCCGTAAATTGGCCTCGACCTCCACTTACTCTAAGAGTTGTTGGCGCGATTTTGCAAAAGGCCGATGGGAGACAAAGAACCATGGTAAGCTTCCTTTTTTACATATCCGATGAATTGGTGATATTTCTTTATACTTATTTAATTTTCTTGTGTGCAGGCCTGAGGAAGGATGCGGCTATGAGGCCTCTGTCTGGCGAGGAGGAGACTTTGGCTCTGATTCCGAAACTAGCAAAGGGCAACAAGATAAAGAAGGCCTCGACCTCTGAGGACCCTAAGCCCAAGAAAAAGAAGTGTTCGATTAGCAAAACAGGGATAGAGGTTCTTGCCCTCCCTTCCTCTGTAGTTCGGGAACTAAGGGAGGAAGAAGAAGAAGATGAAGACACTGACTCAGTGCTTGTGACCCGAGTGAGGAAAATCGTCGAGGCCTTCAAGGCCGCTCAATCAGTGGCGATTGATGAGGCCATGCCTCGTGTTGAGGAGGCCATGAAGAAGGATTCGGGCAAAGTCCCCGAATCATCCGAGATCAAGGCTACTTCTCGTCAAACGACGAGTATATCTGAGGAGGCTAGTCTGGAGACCCCTTCAAGTTGAACAGAGTGCCCCAAGTGACTCACTTGGGGCAATGACAGCAGGTAGGTCACTCGCCATCCCTTCCTGCCTTTTTCGAAGAGGCTATACGAGATGCTCAAGCCATGAGGACTCCCGAAGTAGGCGGAGTCCCCGGTGGGGAGGATCCATTTCGAGATTTCTTTACCAGGGTCGAGGATGCTTCCGATCTTAGTGACGCATCTTACCTCTTCGAAGAGGCCTAACGTATCCTAAACCGAGTAAGTTTAAATTCTTTTGTTGATGTAGCATTCCTTTGTTTTTTTCCTTTGTTTTTTTTCTAACTCCTTTCTTTTTTTATACATGCTTTCTCCAAGTCCTTGGATAAATTGAGCAAGTGCGAGGAAGATATCCAAAGGCTTTCTGAAGAGAGGAATTCCCTCAAGATTCACTGCGGGCAAAAGGACGAGGAGACTAAAGACCTCCGAACCTATTTGGCTAAAGCTCATAAGGAGCAAACCGAGCTGATCGAGCAGGTAATGATACTCTTGAAAAATCATGGACTTGATTCGGGAACGGAGTCTAACATTTTAGTATCACAGCTGCAGCAAAAGATCGAGAGGATTGAGCTGTTCCGAGAGGAGGTTAACCAAGTGAAGGCAGAGTCCTACGGGTTGAAGGAAGGCATGGACCGCCTTGTTTCTGAGAAAAGGACTACCCTTGCCCGGTTGTCGTCAGTCGAAGTCCAAATTCGGAAAATGAAGGAGAGGTGCTCGATTCAAGAAAATAAGATAGAAGAGCCCGAGATGCAATTGGCTTCCGAACTTGCAAAGGCCCAAGCTGAGGCTGATAAACCAAAAGCCAAGGCTGACAAGATGGTGGCCATTTATCGGGCCAATGCCTAAGCTGCTCAGGCTCAAGTGAGGGAGGCTGCCGATACTGCTCAAACACGAGCACATTAGATTGCCGAGCTTGCAAAATGCCAATCTCGGAGGGAAACCCTTGAGGAGATCCACACTTGAGGCTTCGACCTTACCGAAGAGATAGCGAAGGCAAAAGAGCATGAAGTCGATGCTAGACTATTGGCCTCTTCTGATGACGACGACGACAATGATGATGACGGCATCAAGTGCGGGTCTGAGAATGATGAGTGGCCCGAGGAAGAAGTTGTCATCGAGGAAGGAGCTTCCCCCGAGAATAGCTAGGATCTCTGTATTTTTTTCTTTCTTTTTGTGTAGGACCCTTAGTTGGTCCTTTGTAAATACCTTCGTTCATACATAAAAATTTTCCCTTTTGAATTTTGTCTCAATTTTTTGACTTGTGAAAATTTCGTTTCGTTTCATGCCTTGTGAAAATTTGTTTGTGAATATTAGGCAACTTGGCCAAAGTAAGGCTAATATAGTCTATGCGGTCGAGTGAGCACTTGTTCGAACTCAAAGTAGTAAAACCCTTAGGTTTTAGTTGAGCGAGGATGAATTCTCAAACTCAAAAAATATAATGGCCCTTAGGCTCTTGAATCGGGCCGATATGGCCTTAGAAGAATGGATTTTTCCCTTTTCGGCTTAAAAATTTAAACATATAGGAATTTATAATGCCTTAGCACGAAGTAAGTCTGTACCCGTTGGGTTTTTTCGGGATCTAATGTTATCGAAACCCTTTGATTTTTTGTGCATTTGCATAAGTTTGTAATAAATTGTTCGATACCTCTTAAGGTTTTTCGAGGGATGATGTTATCGAAGCCCTTGATTATTTCGTCGAGGGTACCCTTTTTACCCGATTTATAAAAGAATTCAAAGACATGTTTTTATTGCGAAATTCAGACGTCTCCGATCCTCATTAGTTTGGCTGTAGTCTTGGGATCTGCATCTTGGGCTTATTTTCCAATTATTAGTCCCCAAGTAGGGTGGCCTTGATCTATAAAATCGAGGGTTGCCTTTTTAAGGTCTTATGGTCTCGAAGTTTATTAATTCGAACATGTCAATATTTTGATGGCAGTCCCCCAGTGCAAGTCGATCGTTCGAAGTTTAGTTGCAATCGACCCTTGATCCAGTTTCCATAATAAATCATAAGTATGGAATTTGTAAAGTAGAAATTTCATTAAGGCACGAGACATCTGGTAAGGAAAAATACTTCATTCAATAGTCCATACATGCGCACATGTCTTTCCACTAGGGCTCGAGCAATCTACATGGACACGGTTCATTCGACCATTTGATCCTTTACAAAATTTGCCTATCGAGGCCCTGTTGACATGAAGTATTTCCCTTGAAAACATAACATCCGAGGGTGATGCCCCCCAGTATTCGAGGTTGATTGTAAAGAAGCCTCGAATACTCTAAGTTCGCACGAACAAATGGTTTCCTCGTTAAAAACCTTGCCGAAAAAACCCATTTGGGATAAAAATCGGTCGAAGGGAAAAAGAGTGCAACACGTGCTTTTAGACCTAAGGAATTCATGCTTGGAGAGAACTTTGATGCCTTCGCTCGAACACCTGAAATAAGTTAGTATAAAATGTAAATGAAAAAGGAGAAGGTCATACTTCAACAATAATATCGTTTGAGGAGTGATATGTTCCATTTATTTGGTAGTTGTTCGCCGTTCATCGAGCCAAGCTTGTAGGATCCCTTTCCGACGATGTCGAGGACCTGATACGGTCCTTCCCAATTTGGGCCGAGTTTTCATTCATTTAGGTCTCAAGTATTGAGGGTGGCCCTTCGATGATAGTACCTTTCGATACGTTGCTTTTGTGCGGCCATTCGGGCGAAGGCGGCTTCCCATTTTTCATCTAGTAGCTCAAGGCTCGTATTCATAGTTGGAGGCCCGTTTTTCACATTGGTGCATACCTTTGGCACTTATCGCATTTTTGAACGAATTCTTTAGTATCTTTCTCTATATTGGCCCAATAGTATCCCGCTCTGATGACTTTGTGAACTAGTGATTCGGAACTAGAATGGTTCCCGTAAGTACCCTTGTGAACTTCTCGTAGGACGTAATCGGTGTCTCCTAGTCCCAAGGACACTGCTAATGGTACATTGAACATCCGCCTGTACAATGTTCCGTCTTCGGCCAATGTGAATCGAGCTACTTTTGTTCGTAGAGTCCTTGATTCCTTAGAGTCCAATGAGAGCTTCCCATTTTTTAGATACTCAATATATTTAATCCTCCAATCCCGTGTTAGGCTTGTGGAATTTATTTCGGCATGGCCTTCCCTGATTAATGACTTCGAAAGTTGTACGACGGTCCCCGAGCTGATTTCGTCGTCTTCGACCGATGACCCCAAATTTGCAAGGGCATCAACCTCGCTGTTTTGTTCTCGAGGTACATGTTGTAAGGTCCATTCTTTAAACCGATGTAGTGTTACATGCAATTTATCCATGTACCTCTGCATTCGATCCTCTCGAACCTCGAAGGTTCTGTTGACTTGGTTTACCACCAGTAGGGAGTAATATTTAGCCTCGATGACCTCCACTCCCAAGCTTTTAGCCAGTTTGAGACCTGCAATCATGGCCTCGTACTCGGCCTCATTGTTAGTTAACTTAGAAGTTTTGATATATTGCCTAATTGTATTGCATGTGGGCAACTTCAAAATGATGCCTAGCCCGGACCTCTTCGCATTCGAAATGCCATCTGTTAAGAGGTTCCATACCCCCAATGATGTACCCTATTTTAACAAAAAATTCCTTTTCAACTTCGGGTACGAGGGCTGGCGTGAAGTTGGCCTCGAAGTCTGCTAAGATTTGAGACTTCATGGCCGTTCGGGGTTTATACTCGATATCATACCTAGTGAGTTCGATGGCCCATTTGGATAATCAGCCCGAGAGTTCGACCTTATGCAAAACATTACGAAGAGGATAAATGGTCACCACACAAGTTGGGTGACACTGAAAATACGACTTTAGTTACCTAGAGGCGCTTATTAAAGCAAGCGTTAATTTTTTTTAAGTGTGGGTACCGGGTTTCGACTTCACCTAAGGTTCGACTAACATAGTAAATTTTAAATTGCGTACCTTTCTCTTCTCGAACCAAGACCCCACTTACCGCGACTTTCGAGACTGTCAGATATAAATAGAGTAGCTCATCTATTTTCGGGGTATGAAGCAATGGTTGGATCAAGAGGCACCGTTTTAACTCTTCCAATGCCTGTTGGCATTTCGGGGTCTAGGCAAAATTGTTCTTCTTTTTGAGCAGTGAGAAAAACCTATGAATTCGATAAGATGACCTCGAGATAAACCGGCCCAAGGCGGCTATCCGCCTTGTCAATCTTTGCATGGCCTTAACGCTGTCCATGAATGTGATGTCTTCGATTGCCTTGATTTTATCGGGGTTGATCTCGATCTCCCGATTTGATACCATAAAGCCGAGGAATTTTCCCGAACCGACTCCAAAAGCACATTTCTCAGGGTTGAGCTTCATGTTTTATTTTCTCAATATGTTGAAGGTTTCTTGCAAATGTGTTAAATGGTCCTCTCCGCGCAGGGACTTAACTAGCATATCGTCAATATATACCTCCATTGATTACCTATTTGTTCTTCAAACATTTTGTTCACTAGGCGTTGGCAGGTAGCACCAGTATTTTTAGTCCAAATGGCATTTCGTTATAACAATATGTGCCATATATAGTGATGAATGAAGTCTTTTCCTGATCCTCCGGGTTCATTTGAATTTGATTGTACCTGGAGTAGGCATCGAGAAAACTAAGGATCTCGTGGCCGGCCGTGGTATCGATCATGTGATCGATATTCGACAGAGTAAAAGAGTCTTTGGGACATGCTTTGTTTAAATATTTATAATCTACGCATATCTTAAGTTTGTTCCCCTTCTTAGGGACTCCACTACATTTGCTAACCATTTGGGATATTTTACTTCCCGAATGGATCCTATATTGAGAAGCTTAGTTACCTCGTCCTTGATGAGTGCATGTTTTACCTCGGACTGGGGCCTTCTCTTTTGTTTCACCGGTCTGAGCTTCGGGTCCCGGCTCAATCGATGTGTTGTGATCTCCGACGGGATCCCTGTCATATCTAAGTGGGACCAAGCAAAACAATCCATATTATCAATAAGAAATTTAATGAGTTTTTTCCTGAGTTCGGGGGTTAACCCCGTACCCAGGTATACTTTTTGATCGGGTAGGTATTCGATCAATATAACCTGTTCCACCTCTTCGATTGTTGATTTGGTGGCGTCGGAATCTTCGGGGATAATGAAGGATCGAGGGATCCAGCAGTCGTCGTTTTCTTTTGCTCCCTGCTTTTCAAACTAAGTCGAGGCTGGTGGTTGTGGTTGCTATTTGGCCTCATGTTTTCCTTTGACCTCTGATCCCTTTGTTGACGAAAGCGCCGATAACGGTATCACCTCATCGACCACGAACATTTCTTCTGCAACATGTTGTTCCCCATAACTGTTTTCACTTTATCAGGTGTTGGGAATTTTAGCATTTGGTGGAGAGTCGAAGGGACTGCCCTCATATTGTGAATCCAAGGCCTTTCGAGCAGGGCGTTGTACCTCATGTCGCCCTCGATTACACGAAACTTGGTTTCTTGAATAGTACCAGCTACGTTCACTAGTAAAATGATTTCTCCTTTAGTTGTTTCGCTGCCCATATTGAATCTATTCAGGACCCGAGCTGCGGGTATGATTTGATCTTGCAGGCCGAGCTGCTCCATGACCCTCGATCGGATGATATTTGCCGAGCTACCTGGATCGATTAAAACATGCTTAACTTAAATTTTATTCATAAAGATAAAAATTACAAGAGCGTCATTGTGGGGTTGAGAGATTCCTTCTGCTTCCTCATCGTTGAATGATACGGTGCCTTCTGGCACATAATCTTGGGTTCGTTTTTCCCTAGTAATTTATACTTTAGTGCGTTTGAACATGGGCCCTTGTGGAATATCGGCCCCACCGATGATCATATGGATCACATGTTGTGGCTCTTCATGTTGGTGTCCCTTCCTCTAAAATGGTTTTTGGCTCGATCACTTAAGAACTCTCGAAGGTGGCCCTCGTTGAATAGAAGGACTACCTCCTCCCTCAGTTGTCTACAATATTCGGTTATGTGGCCATGCGTGCCGTGATATTTTCATATTAGATTGGGGTTTCTCTGGGAAGGATCAGTTTGATGTGTCTGGGCCATCTAGTATCTTTGATTCTCCCAATTTCCAACACTACCTGATGCATCGATATTGAAGTTATACTCCGATAACCGCGGTGCCTCTGTGGGATCGACGTGCTTATCAAAACCACTTTTACTCATGAGTCCTCGAGAACTCTATCCTCGATCTCCCCTTCGATCATTTCACATAGGATTGCGTCCGGGGCTGCCGTTTCTGCTATTCGCATTGTACAACTGATATCAGTCTCTGCTCGATTAAGGTTCCCTATTGATGTCCCTCTGATTTCTGCCTATGGGCTTGTTCGGATATACGGAACCTGAAAGGGTTCCCAATTGGTCATCCTCATCTCTAATCTTTGACTGGCATCGATTATGTACATCGGCCCAGGTTACCGCCAAATGCTCAATTAGATTATGCTTCAATTAATGTGATGCTATCGAACTTTGTTCATTCAACCCCTGAGTAAAGGCTTGAACAACCCAATCGTCTGTGACCGGGGGTAATTCCATGCGTTCCATTTGGAACCGAGACACGAAATCCCTCAGCATTTCGTTATCCTTTTGTTTCACTTTAAAAAGATCTGATTCCCTTGTCGCAACCTTTATTGCCCCGAATGAGTCGAATGAGTCAATGGAATTTGATGGTAGATTTTGGTACCAGATCATTGCTCTCTTTGATAGAGTTTCTCCGAATTTCTTCAGTAAAACAGATTCGATCTCATCATCTTCCAAATCATTTCCTTTGATGGCGCATGTATAGGAGTTAACATGCTCGTTGGGATCGATGGTCCCATTGTACTTAGGGATTTCCAGCTTACAGAATTATTCGGAATGGGCTTCGGAACTGCACTCGGGGGGGGGGGGGGGGGAACGACTTCTGTACAAACTTTTTTGAATCCATTCCTTTTAAAATCGGCGATGCCCATGGTATCTGGTCAACCTGAGAATTATACGTCTCTACTTTCTTATCATTTGCCTCAATTTTCTTCTCTTCTGATTCAATTTGTTTGGTGAGCTTCGAGCATCTTCATTACGGTGGGTTAAGTCCCTGATTCGCTGGCATTCGATCTTTCTGTCACTGGCTCGGTTTGGCGGCGACTTCCAGTTCGACCCTATTCGGCGTTCGATGCTGATTTTGTAGTTTTGCAATAGCGGCTTGTTGAGCCTCTAGCATCTCGAATATTATATGGAGGCTAACTTCTGCATCTTCTCTTCCCTGCGTACCTCGACCACTAGATCAGCCTTCTCTGCATACGCTCCCTTCGGGATCTGCGCCCAAATTTGCATCTAAGGCGACATGCAAACTAACATTGGTTGGATTGTAAATTTGTGCTCCCTCGAGATCAGATTGAAGCACCTCGACCCCTGGAGCAGCTACACTGTCGTTTTCCCGTAAAATCCGAGGCCATTGTCACCATGTGTGGGTGTTTTTTCTGAGTTAGANCAGATAGTTCGTTACCATAGATGAGATAGAATTACAAAGTAATTGACGAGTTTACCTCTCAACAAGAGATACAAGAGCAAACAACCAAATGAAAACTAGGATGTGAGAAGAAAGTTTAGACAACTGATTTTCAAAGCAACAGCAATTTCAAGAGCTCAATTTTCCAACTTTGTGTGTGTTCGTGAACGAATGTCTTAGGGAATGAAATGGGTGTGTCTTTGATGGATGAATTCTTTTTCCAGACTTGAGTGAATATCTGTTTTTGTGTTATAAAGAGTGAAGGTGCCTCTCTGCCGATCTATGTGTGTATATGGGATTTGATTGAGGAGATAGTTGGGATGTGGGGAGTTAGGATGTGAGATGTGGGTGTGAGTGTGTGATCATGGGTAGAAGACACGAGGAGTCGAGAAAAATGGGGTGATTGTTTGTGGGGTGTGTGCTGTGAGTGTAATGGGGAAGTGAGGAAAGTGGTTTTTTTTATTTATTATTATTATTATTATTATTATTCATATATATATATATATATATATAACTTACTTTTAGATTTAAAGACAAAAATATAAATAAATAAAAACCCAATATTCACACTATAGTTTAAATTATACTAAGAAAAATACTATTATAACTTACATTTAAATTGAAAGAAACTAAATTTATATATATATATATATATATATAAATTTAGTTTCTTTCAATTTAAATGTAAGTTATAATAGTATTTTTCTTAGTATAATTTAAACTATAGTGTGAATATTGGGTTTTTATTTATTTATATTTTTGTCTTTAAATCTAAAAGTAAGTTATATATATATATATATATATATGAATAATAATAATAATAATAATAATAAATAAAAAAAACCACTTTCCTCACTTCCCCATTACACTCACAGCACACACCCCACAAACAATCACCCCATTTTTCTCGACTCCTCGTGTCTTCTACCCATGATCACACACTCACACCCACATCTCACATCCTAACTCCCCACATCCCAACTATCTCCTCAATCAAATCCCATATACACACATAGATCGGCAGAGAGGCACCTTCACTCTTTATAACACAAAAACAGATATTCACTCAAGTCTGGAAAAAGAATTCATCCATCAAAGACACACCCATTTCATTCCCTAAGACATTCGTTCACGAACACACACAAAGTTGGAAAATTGAGCTCTTGAAATTGCTGTTGCTTTGAAAATCAGTTGTCTAAACTTTCTTCTCACATCCTAGTTTTCATTTGGTTGTTTGCTCTTGTATCTCTTGTTGAGAGGTAAACTCGTCAATTACTTTGTAATTCTATCTCATCTATGGTAACGAACTATCTGCTCTTGTTTGAAGTTCATGTGCTTATTGAATATTCAAATATTTAGATGTAAACTTTTGCCTGATTTTCAGAGATTAATACAAGTTATTAAAAGTTAGTTTAAACTCATGGAGACATTTGTGCAGATGTAGTTTTGTTTCAAATTGTCACACATGTTCGGTTAATTTTCACCCACACAAGCTTATGGAATTCATGGAAAATCATTGTAATGGCTCTCCAAAAAAAAAAAAAAAAAAAAAAAGAAAACGCTAATTCCCTACCCCCATCCCAGCCGCCAGTCACCTCCCTCCCACCAGTCGTCGACTCCTGCCCCCATTTCAGGAGAACCAGCCACCATACTTGACAACCGGTAGATCCTGTCGTTCACCCACAACCTCCATTCCCTTCAACTCCTTCCTCATCTTGCTCTCACAGATTCATAGACAAGATATTCGAATCCCGTTGAAAGAGGTGAGTCTCGCCGGAAATGGCGACCTATAGTGACGAGTGGAAACTCTATCCCCTCAAACTGGAGGGACAGTAGCCGCCTTCCCCTTTAATCCTCTCTCTACTATCTCAAACACTATGGACGTCGCTTAAAGCTCTAAAACTAGTCCGTGAACGACTCACTTCCTTCTCAATCGAACTCCATCTTACTTTCAAGGTCTAATATCTTGCTTAAACTTAGATTCGAGATTGCTGGCCGGAGAATGTCATTTCCGGCAATCTTGTGTTTCCGAAATTTTGAGTTGGATTTCTCTGTTCCTCGCTTAAGTTGTTGTCAAAGCCGAGATGGTTCCCATTATAGTGAGTACCGTTTGTGAGGTTTGTCGATCGAAATCTCCGGTCGCACGTTCGTCTGCTCGTTTCAAGATTTATTAACTTTTCTTTTAATACAGTTTTCAAGAGTGTGCAAGTGCATTTTTCAAACCTTATTTCATTTCATCTCTTATTCTAGTTTGGTGAAGGAGTTAATTTGGTTTGGCATTTTGTTATGTTGGTTTGGTGGCATTTGCACTCTTTGCATTATCTGGTTAAGATTCTTAAATCGTGATATTGTTTGGTTAAGTTTCTTAAATGGTGACAACGAGTAGGATAATCTGATATTTCAATGCAATCTCGACTTATATGCTAAAAGCTCTGCAGCTCGCTGAATGTTTTAGTCGTACTCTAAATTAATGAAATCCCCGTGATTATGTACACGTTCGCGTGACATAATTGTGAATTTGTTGTCGAAATATGCAACTTCGGCCAAACATTTCTTAAATAATAGGCGTGAAAATTATGTACACGTACGCGTGACATGATTTAAACGTCAATTTTAAAAAAAAATAAAACCAAGGTACACGTTCGCGTGAATTTGTCAAATAATTTTAATATTGACTAAGGGCTATTAATTACGTACACGTACATGTGATATGATTTTAAGCACGCTAAATTAAACGGGTATACGTACGCGTAACTCGCATTAAGGTAATCCTTTTAGATAAATCAAATAATTAAAAGTGGTAAATGTAAAAATGCACATAGGTATAAAATCAGTAATTAAACAATTTAGGCCAAGTTTAATCATTAAGCGACCGTGCTATAACCACGGAACTCAGGAATGCCTAACACCTTCTCCCGGGTTAACAGAATTCCTTACCCG